>JARWCS010342162.1:0-11497 GCA_034783895.1 Geukensia demissa | reverse complement strand
TAGGGTCAAGTTTTCATGCTTAGGTCTATTTCTCATTTACTAGAAGTGGTAGGTCAACAATATTGGGTTTTTATTGATTATTAGGAGTAAATGTCAGTTTGCCACGTCTTTTGTCCTTGACCTCATTTTCACGGTCCATTGACTAGGGTCAATTTTTCATGCATAGGTCTATTTCTCATTTACTTTAAGTGGTAGGTCAACAATATTTGGTGTGCTTATTGATTATTAGGAGTTCATGTCAGTCTGCCACATGTCTTTTGTCCTTGACCACATTTTCACTGTCCATTGGCTAGGGTCAGGTCTTCATGCTTAGGTCTATTTCTCATATACTACAAGTGGTAGGTCAACAATATTTGGTGTGCTTATTGATTATTAGGAGTACATGTCAGACTGCTGTTTGTCTTTTGTCCTTGACCACAATTTCATGGTCCAATGACTAGGGTCAAGTTTTCATGCTTTGGTCTATTTTTAACTTAATATAAGTGACAAATCAATAATATTTGGTGTGCTGTTTGATTATTAGGAGTACTTGTCAGTCTACCACATATCTTATGTCAGTGAACTCATTTCCACGGTCCATTGACTAGGGGTCAAGTTTTATGCTTAGGTCTGATTCTCAGTAGCTGTAAGTGGTAGTTCAACAGTATTGGATGTTTGTTTATTGGTTGTTAGGAGTACATGACAGTCTGCCATGTATCTTATGTCCTTGACCTCATATTCATGGTTCATCGACTTTAGTCAAGTTTCATAACTGATCTACAAAAACTCACCTTCTTTTTAAATTACCATGTTTTCAATTTCTGACTATTGATTTGTTTTATTTAATTGTCCTGGAGGTATTACTTGCTGAATATTTAGATTAGAAAATTATTGTGTCCACACTTGTTTGAAAAATTGCTCTATATGTTTTTAAAAATGATTAGAATTTGTCTAAAAATTAAAATGGAACTTCTTAAATTTTTAATTTTAATAAGGGTAAATGCAAATTTAGGAAATTTTCTTTTTTGTTAGATTTCATGATTGTTTTGGTCATTTAAAGTTTTTCAAATGGCTAATGTCAGGTAAGCGATAGGCTCAGCATTCTGAGCTATAGTTTAGTAGCAGAAATGTATAATTTAAAGTTTACAAACATGGTAAATGCTTTATTGATAACAACTTGTCAACTGTCTGTGCTCAAGACAACACACTCTCTTTTGACATGGCTGTCATACAACACACTCCAGTCCCACCTTGATACTTCAAAACATGGTATTATGTTAATTTTTATCAACCTTCCCCATCACTATATCGACCTGTTGAACAGTTCAGTAAAAGTCGTATCATATCGAGCGCATGCAAATGAACTTGACCCCAATATATCAGCGTTTGACCTGAATATATCAATCGATTCTGCCAACGTTTCATCCAGTATTTTGAAGCATTTTGCCATCATGTTATTTTTTATTGCCTTTTTTCAATGAAGTTTTATATGATCTCTTGTTTAACAAAAGATTGTTTCTTTTAAATGTCGACGATCACATGAAAAGTTCTCTAGAAAATTACTTCTTTCCGACTTCCTGATACATCCTGCTCGGACTATTTTTGAAATTCTTTCGACGATTATGTAAAAAAAAGTTTGAACAGCACAAACAATATAAAGAAATGTAACCTACCTATATTTTATGAAATTTTATTGCAAACTGAAGCGGTAACCAAGTAATCCTACGTTTCATCCGTCCAGCTGGCGTTGATGATTTATCTGTGATGTCATGGATTACTATTTCGCGGATATTTTTTGTTTGATGACCAGCTTAATTTCTTTGCTATCAAATAAAACGTTGTGTTTTTGACTGAAAGGATCTTTTTGATGCATACAAGATTATACTTTAATAATAAAAACAAAATATTGGTGTCGTGTATTCGTAAATACTAATTTAGAATAGACTATTTTACTGCGTATTATTGACCCGAATGAGTATCCGCAGATAAATATCAAGACTTGCACATTATTTCCTGCATATAGTTAGAATTTGAATAAAAGCTTGATAATTAAAACATTTTATAAAAACTGAACGATGATAAATTAGTTATCGGAATTTTGAACGCTGAGATATTCTAAAATATCATCCCCACTCGCCAGAATATGACTCTTTGGGCTCATTCGCTACGCTCACTCGCCGCAAAGATTCATATTCTGGCTTACAGGATGATATTTTACGATATCTAGCTGTCAAAATCCTGATAACATATACGTTTACAGGTGGACTATTCAACAAGAGTTAAGTCACTGACTGAGATTTTATACTTCAATTACTTGGTTAAAGTTTATGTACTAGATCATATATCAGATACTACAAGACAAAAGTTCATATAACCTTGCATGTCTATGGGGCTTGGTCTGGAGGCCAACATTCAGCAAGCAATAGGTCATTGTGACCTTGCATATTATGCTTTTATGATTTTGGGTAAAGTTCAAATCTGAGTTGATATATTGGTTGCCAGTAGACACACAAACCATATAACATTCTATTGGGCTATTACCAGAAACATGTTTCCATTTTACATTATAGGAATATCAGATTGGAAATCCAAGAATAGCACCATAGCACTATTAAATACTGAATGTGACTTCATCATACCTTTGGTCTTTCAATTCTAGATGTTCACAAATGCTAACGTTTCAGCAGGGGAGCTAAACAAGTCCCTGAAAGGTCTGGTTTGATCCTGCTATCATGAATTTTACCTCCAACAGGGACCTGCAATCTATTGTCAGCACTTTGCAACAGCTATCTGTCCATGTACATTAACATGTTGATCCTCTCTGAAACCCATAAGGGAACAAACCTTATTGGAATGGTCATAGAGTGGTTCTCTACAAAGTTGTTTGTATACAGACCAGAAATTCAACATGTCCACCATGGGCAGATAATGCATTCCAATTGGCATAAACATTTAACAGACTCTCTGTCAGAAACTGCTAAGCCAATTGAATTGCTCTGAATGTGTATGACCCTTAAATGGTCTTAAACAACTTATGCTTTTCATACTGAAATAGTTCTACAAAGCTGCCACAGCTTTACTTATTACAAATTGGGACCCCATGCAAGATATTTGTTCCAAATGTCTCCTAATTGGACAGTACCAAGCCAAATACCTTGGATAGTCTTTTAGTTGATATAGTCCCATGGAGTATTGTTAAACTTCCAAAATAATTGAATTGTTTTGTTGGGGGAATGATCCTCGGACAGCCCACTACAAACTTATATTCACTTTATTCTTTTGGAATCAATTTGCATTTAAACACTTTATTCGACATTTTGGTGCTATGAAAAATACACACAATAACTGCTCTCTGTGTATGGCATTGGCCACGTGTACATCAAAATATGCAATACATGCTCTTTTGGAGCATCTGCTTTGGATCTTTGTTAGATGTATCTGCCGACCTCATCTCAGCAACTGGATCACTGGTGAACCAAATGTCATAAATAATGATTAATGGGTTTACATGTCTGGCAGATTTATATCATCTGACCATGACCTGTTTCATGGTTCAAATTGACACATTTTGGAATTTTTAATTTCTCATCACTTAGTGGTAGCCATCTGCCTCAAAAAAACAAAACCATCTGACAACAGAATCAGGTTTCAATTCAAGCAGCAGACAAATGTTGACTACTATGCAAGAATAAGTGTTGTTTGTCATACTGTTGTAAAATTACATTCTATCTATGACATCCACACGGAGTTGTACAGAAAGTGCAAAACACCAAACATAAATAAGAGATTCTAAAATGCAAGAATTCTCAGATTTCTCAACTGCCACATTCAGCAATTTTAAACATTTGTATAGGAGTGTTAAATATATACAGTAAAAACCTGTGTAAACTGACAGTCATTGGGACTGGAAAAAGAAATGGGTGGTTTTGACAAAGGATAGGTTGACACTGGTTTTGCAAAATGACCTGAAGTTAGAACTTGTTAAGGTTGGAAGTTAATTGTTTAAATTACCTGTGACAACCAAATGTTTCCTGTACGGGTACATATGATAAAATAGCAATTGAACAAAAAATTTAAAGAAAATGTGTTTTCAGCAATTAAAAAACTTGACCATCTCCTTTTTTCATTGAATTTCAGGAATTGACATTTTTAACAGAATACATGCCACTAGTGTAATTTGCTATTGTAGGTCTGCAGGACTGTTGTCTCAAATATCATTTTATTACAGCAAGAGAATTTTATATCCTATCTTTATCTTTTTAAATGTTTATTTCATGTTGTGTTTACAACAGACACAATATTAACCACCCCTAATGCATGTAAAAACTATTAACAAATCATGTTAATTAGACATGCAATTACAACTTTGTTGTAAAATATTAACTGCTGATTGCATATGTATCAATAACAAATTCACATAGGTAATCAACAATAAAAAAGGTTTTCCCAGGTGAAATGTAACTGTTCTTTATTTGTCAGACTCAAAAATATTGATCAGAATTGGGAATAGAAAGGGACCTGTCTGATTCTACAGGAAAATTTTTGAAGCTTTAAATAAAGATGTATTGACAGGAATCCGGATTATTTAGGGTCCAGTTAAGATAGGTTTCACTGTATTGGGATTCAATATTAAACATCTTAAATACAATACTACAATTTATTAATACAACAAATCACTTCAAAAAATGAAGTATATGACATAAAAAATACGAAGTATATACATTTTTTTTCAACATACATCACTGTGAAAAAAATTTCAATTGACCGTTTCAGAAATGCAACGGAATTCTGGGAACATCATTGTTCTAGTTAGTTTTCATTGGTTAAGATGTCAATTACAAGGACGCTGCGATGCGCAATGCGTTTTACAAGAACAGAAGTTGAATTTCTGAATCAGTCCATTCCTGCTTTCTATAATTTGTGCAGAATTGTTTTAAGCATATCAAAAGTTAGTTCAAATGATTTTCATACCACAATTACAACTAATATAACAACATAAGTCTATGATTTAACATTACACATTCAAAAACAGACGAACGGTTAGCTTTTTTAGATCTAACCACTGAATTCAAAAACACTTGCAACTTCTCAACTGATGTTGAAATGACATTCTGAATTTGTGGTGTAAGGGGAGATAATTGCACAGAAATTATCATCATTTTGTCATTTCTCCTTTCCTTCTATAATTTTCACTAGGTTTTCTCTGTCCTTTAAATTTTTCCACACAGCATCTCTTTCTTTCTTTGTTGGTGCTTTCTTCTTTTGTTTTGCTACCTGAATTTTTCTGTAGGCATCTAATATCTGCAATAATGAACAACATATAAAATGCTGATCTATCTGTATAACTACACTGCTTTATTTGTGCTATTATTGATAAGCATTGTTTTTATTATCTGCCACTTGAAATAAAATAGGTACTTATATCTCTTAAGGGGGTATCCAACACCATCACTAAAATAAATTTCTACTATTATTTATTATTTTTTAATAATTTACTTAGTCATTAACTTTGACTGGTGAAGGAAAACAAATTAATAAAAAAATTCAAACACACATTTCACTGAAATGATTTCAATAGATATAACATATTAGCAATTTCATCACCAAGATTTTGATCACTGAGATGCATTAATTTTGTATAACCATACCTTCAAGCCCAAAGAGAACCTAGATAATGAAATTTGGTTACAAGCAGAAAAAAAAACATTATTCAATAAGAGATACAGAGTTCCATCTCCTCACTATGAAATTCCCAAAATTTTTAAATAATTTTGTATTTTTCAAGGACTTTTCCATAACAGGAAACCAGCAAAATCAATTCCCTGACTTGTTTCTGTTTGGTCACTGGCATGGCAACCTTGTCTTTGTATACATTTTCCTTTTTTAGATTAGTGGTAATTTGGTATGGATTTCAGTATCACTGACCATGTCAATGTGTTTTTATTATTCTGTATGCTAAGTGAATGTATTATTGGGTGTTGGTATATAGCTTGCCTATAACATCTGAAGCAGACAGGAATTCAGCAACAGTAGCAAAATAAAATCCTATTTCAAAATTAGCCTCTACTGATGAAATACAAAATTATCCAGGGATTTAGCTATGACGGCTTGGAGAACTGTTGTAGGAAAATCATCATAGTTCTTCCAGAAAATAAAATGACAGAAGACGCCTAAATTTTCTTTTTAATTTCATCTTTATTTCAAATTTCTTGTGGATCATTAAGTTATTAATTAGAAATATAAAAATAAGAGATGTGGCGTGATTGTCCATGAGACAGCCATCCACCAAATGACAGTCAAAATTAAACTTCTACAGGTCAAATTACTGCCTTCAATAATGAATTGGAATTCTATACCATAACAGAAGCTGTAAAAGTCCCCCAAAATACAAAATGTGAAACTATTCATAAAACATCACAATCATCACAAGAAGTTAATTACTTTTCTTTTTCCTAAAAACCTGATAGAGTAAAAACAAATTTAAAATTCAAATTTAATTGCATGTTAAGCGCTTTTTCAGACAACTGTCATATCACATATTGTTTTCTATGTACATGTATATCAAAGAAAAGAAATACCTCTGAATCTATTGCTGCTAATTTTTTCTTCAGTTCCTGTTTTTTCATTTCTTCTCGAGCTTTCTCCAGTAGGTTTTTAGTCATATTAATGTTATGCTGACACAAGGTTTTCAATTCCTCTTGTTTCTGTTTAAGTTCCATTAAAATCTCATCTTCAGGGTCATCCTCCACCTTGTCTTCACTGTCTAATAACCCTTGCTCTTCAAGCTCTCTTTTGATTCTTTTCTCCAGATGAATAGGATTACCTGTAAAATGCTCAACTGTTTAACATACCTTTTTAGCTGTGGTATTACATAAAAATTATTAAGATGAATGGAATAAGGAAAAATTATTTCATGAATATTTTTTCCTGTTTTAGCATATAGTAATGCCAAATAAAGTGTCTCTTCACAGTAAAAACAATGCAGATGGTCATGAAATGAAATGAAATGAGACTGGGTGGGTTTTGGCTAAACATGTGTCTCTTAGTCAGTAGCAGAGATGGCTACTCATATTATAATTTATCTAGAGGGACTGTTAAAATTTGTGCTTATATACTTTAAACATGTACATTCAAATCTCATTCAAATAACTCTAACACCATGAGTATTTCAAATGTCTTTTCCAGTCAGTTCAGTGTTCTTAATATGCTCTCGAAACTACTATTTAACTCAAACAGCTTAAACAGGTCCTCAGATGTTTGCGCTACCAAAGTCCTGTACATATAAACATTTATTTATCTCATATATTGTGTATGGGTTTAAAAAAAAAACAAACATATTTTACTATTTTTAGCAATGACAGCTATAAAGAATTTGCTGGCAGCAGGGTTTGCCTGATAAATTTTCAAAGAGGGTGGAATAAGGGGGTCCCGAGCACAGACATACGAGAAATAAAATGTCATTTTACGAGGAACAAAAAGTTAGAATATGGCTTGCAAGTTGCATTTTGATCAAGACAAGCGAAACACAACATATAACGACCCTCTAGCACGACAACGCTTGGAATAAACATCAGTAAAAACGTTCCACAAAAATAAACCTGTACCACCCTCTTCAACCAAGGGCCATTCCATCACAGCTCAAGAGAAAATTAAAATGTATTGTGGATGAACAACAGACATAAAGTAATAAATTTAAATACAAAATGATTTTGTTACTTACCAATATTTAACTGCTTTGCCAGAGCCCTTGGTGATATTGCAGGTGCTTCAGAGCCCCCATTTACATCTGTCATAACATCATCTATTGATGTCATTATGTTCTCTTCAATCAGAGCTGACACTAATCTCTGTGTTAGAGGACCAAAAGGTGATTCTTCAATATTACTGAAATAAAAAAGATTTACATGATATATTAGATTTGAGCCCATGAGGATCTATTCTAAATAGACAGGTATGACCAGTGCATTATCATCAGAAATGTGACAAGGTTGTGATTACCTGGTAAACATCTATGTAAATTAAATCAATAATAATTTTTTGACCTTTTTCTGTCTGTAGCACAACAAAAAGCTGAAACTTAGAATTAATTGAGCACTTAAGGAATAAGGAAAAAATATTGCTATGTCATTGAGCTTTATCCTGAGAGCAACTGAAAATTTGGCAGGAAATGTGTCTCTCTAGATATTTCATAGGATTTGTTTGGACTTTTTACTCTCTGAAGCTCTGATGAACTCAGACATAATTTTGCCAGCATAGAATGAAAACAGAAGTTGGTAACCGGAAGTCATATTTTGTATATAAAAAAACAATACAGCAAAATCCTGCCTCAAAACCGCAGATTCCGTTTTAAAATGGGGAAAAAAATCATGCCTGTAACTGTTGAAATATTAAGAAAAGAAATGAAATTTATCTGATTTGAAATATATTGTGCATAGTGCCATCTCCCTCAAGTATGGCTGTTTTTCTCTCTCATGGTTGGATTTTTTAATGATTTATAGTTTACCCAAGCAAACAAAGTTCAGGGGGTATATGAGAATCATAATGGGTATTTGTGAACTTCTTAAAAATGGGTCATGAAAATGATAGGTTCATGTACCCTGAAGTTCAAGGTCACACACTCCGGAAAACTTGTGGTACCTGTACACGTGCATAGGTATATGTGGGTACCAAGAGGTATCCTTTGTAAGTTTTGCTCACAGTATTTCTAGTTATAACATACATTCCACTCTATAGGAAAAAAAGTTATTCTACACAGGGAAAAATTAAGACAATTCAACATTTCTGCATGACCTTATAAACTTCTATAATGTCTTACTTCTGTTCTGCCTTTTTCAGTAAAGTTGTACCCTCGTCTGTGTTATTATAATGGTTGTTATTGGTATTCCTTGTTTTTCCATTCATCTTCGCACCTAAAATATCATTTTCAGATCTATTTATAATCTTTTTCTGGAATGACTGAACTTATTATAAGTACAAACATGACAAAACAATAATCATTCATGCTCATAGTTTTTTGTTTAAGTGACAGTTCTCAAGTTAAAGGAGAAGTTACAATTATAGGATAAATTTTGCCTTAATATTCAACTTTAATAAGAAACCTGATTTGAATACTTGAATTTATAATCATAATCAAATACTGATTTTCCAAAAAACATCATAAACTGTGAAAATAATGTCCCCATTTTGATCAAGTTTATAGTTTAAAGCAATTTATGCATTTTAGCCAATTCGTATAAGCTTGGAGTTGGTAGAGCATGACAGAGGACACTAAAAAAATATAAAGTGTGGTGAATTGATATCAAGCAATGTTTCTTAAATTTCATTTATATTTTACTTCAATTTGGAACGCTTTGAAATTTTAACTTAATTCTGGGTCCAAAAAATTGGCCCACTGTTCCATTTCTTTTATGGAAACTAGCAGAAGAGGTTTGAAATCAAAGCATGTTAAGCCATTTCAAATATAGAATTTGCAGCTGATTAATACCATTCTGACTCAACCCCTGACACTACTCTAGTTTTACAAAGAAATTAATACAGCATTACCATTGGTTCTTTATGATTTTATTTTGTATTTTTTGTTACATATATGACAGGTATATTTTGAATTATGGATTTTGGACTTTAAGAACCCTGTTATTCATAACTTATCTAGAGGAAAATTGTATTTTACTACTTTGACTCTGTCTTCTTACTTTAAGATAGGAGAGGTTAAGATGATTAGTTCATAACACAAAAGGATTCATACATTCACTCTGCAGTGTTCTATCTTGGATTTAAGGGTTGAGGGGCACAACTGCACAAAAAGGACACTTAAGCCTGATTTCAAAACTGGACTTGAAAACAGCACAACTGACATTGATGAACTAGAGGAATATCCAAGTACCAAGTTATTTTTGGTTACTATGAAGTTTAATTAGACTGTTATTGAAAGGCATGATCAACTTTATAACACTTAATTTTCATTGAAAATAAGCTGTTTCACATAAACTTCTCAGAAATACAAAGGGCATAAGGGAGCACCTAAAAGGCAGAGAGAAAGCACCAAAAGGGCAGAGGGATGCTGCACCCCTATATTTTCAAGTTGCTGGAACACTGCCTTCACTTGAATTTTTGATAACAGGAGTAGTCTATACATGTTTATTATATTTACCATCTCTCTGTTCCTCTAATATGTCTTCCTCTGCCCATTTCTCTGTGTAGTGTTTTCCAAGTGGTGGTATTCTAAAGTAATCATCATCATTTTCATGTGCCCGTAGAAGATCTTCCAACACTTTAATATCTTCATTTGTAACATCAGCACAATATGGTTCCACAGACTGCCAGAACTTATTGACCACATCGTTTTTATGGAGTCTGGGCAAGATCTCTGGTGAATCGACAGCAAATTCTAGATCTGATCTTACCTGCAAGTAGTCAAATTTATTAAACCTAAAAATGTCTGGTAAATAAGAGCAAAATAGAAGTCTAACCTGGCATATCATTCGTAAAATTTTCAAGCACACTAATTAAATATAGAATCAGGCTTCCAAAAAAATGTCAGTGACAGAAAATGTCACTTCATCTGAATATTTTGGCTTGCTTACAACATAGAACTACCACCCATTTATGAAAAATATACCCAACTACTGCAAGTTCTTTGGAATTTTTTTATTGGTGTTTAATGTCTTTTTCAAAAATATTTCAGTCATGTCGTGGCGGTCAGTTAACTCGTGGAGGAAGCCAGAGTAACAAGACGAAACAACCGACCTTGGTTATGAGAAATGTCTGTTCATCTTACAATTCATATGGTGAAATAGACTGAAAAATTGGAGTCCAAAAAAGTGGTCTCATCTGCTCATCATACCTTCCCCTTTAACAGTTAAAAAACCTATACTTGAATTACTTTTCAAATTTCACAAAGAAATTGTGTCATACATACCTGTGCTATTTTACCCTTTGGTTTTCCTGGAGTTGATTGTGCTCCTTTTCCAGATAAATCTGAACCTTGACTTTTGAACTTTTTATTGGGTTTTTCATCAGATGTTTTTCCTCTTTTAATTGGGGGTGGTGGTGTTTCAGGCTGTTGCTGAAAAAAGTATTATCAATATAACTGAAGAATCTAATGTCAGTGAGGAAACAGGATGTCAAGTAAAAATTAAAGAAACCAATAAACAGGAAAAAGCTGTGACACAGATCTAAAAATAATCACTTCTATAGCACTTATAGATTATAACATGTCATTATTTTCCATATCAACCCAGGTTTTTTTCTGAGGCCTCCATATTGGCTCAACGGCAGTTATTGCTCTAGAAATGGTAACATGGTTGATATGAAAAGTGACATGTAACAATCTATATATTACATATTTTGTCCATGGTTTGTTTTGATTAATGAATTAATTTTTTGTGAAATCAAATACGAGGCAAGTTAAAAACTAGAGGCTCAGGAGGCTGAGCCTGTAACGCTCACCTGCCATTTGGCAAAGAAGTTTCAGAGGAGAAGATTTTTTAATGAATCAGCCAATCAGAAACAAGATTTG
>JARWCS010342152.1:0-11497 GCA_034783895.1 Geukensia demissa | reverse complement strand
ACAAAAGGGATCAAAGGGTTAAAAAATGCAATTTTGCAGGAGATGAGAAATTTTTATTTTTCATCTAATCTTGATGATGATTCCTTTCAATGGGGGCTTTCAGTAGTATATCAACAGATTTTTTCTATCTCACCATTTTAAGCTAAAAGGGGTCAAAGTGGGGGATTCCATTTCCTTTAATATGTAAAAAATTTAGATTTTGATTCGTTATGAACACTGCAACAAATGTAACGCCAGTTTTTAAAATAATAGGGATCAAAATTGATACAGCTCCTTACTGTGTCCACCATATTATTGTGTCCAGCAAAATAATGTGTTGACACTTATCCAAAGGTTCATTTGCTCACCCTTCACATGTCAACGTGCTGCGTTCATATCATGCTGCTCTTGCGAAGCATCCCAGTTATTCAATTGAGGTACCACAGTCAGAATGGTTTTAACATTAAAATAAATTGATAATAGTTGAAATATATTCTAAAAAATAACACTAAAGTGCATTATAACTCTTTATTAACCATGTCATCCCTGAGACATGTTCAGCATAATATTGTAGAGGAGAAATGGGAATATGCAATAGTCTGAGTCCAATAGACATAGAAATACAACATATCGATCGGATCACCCGAATAGGCAGTACGTCTGTACTTTGATTTATAAGGAAGTAGTCGTTATACATTTATATTTTACAGAATTCACAAAGCTGGATACAAAGTAATCCGATACGCCATGGATATAGCTCGATATAAGATGATCAAACATGGAACTGATGCAGGAAACAAAGCTAATCCAAAAAGGTAAGATGTAAAAGTAAAAATCCAAAAAGGTAAGATGTAAAAGTTAAAATCCAAAAAAGTAAGATGTAAAAGTAAAAATCCAAAAAGGTAAGATGTAAAGTTAAAATCCAAAAAGGTAAGATGTAAAAGTTAAAATCCAAAAAGGTGAGATGTAAAAGTTAAAATCCAAAAAGGTAAGATGTAAATGGTAAAAAAAACTTCATATAATTAAGTGTAATGGAGACTACCACACCTACATATTTCACAGTCGCTTGGGGCATCGGACCCCTTTTTCTATTTTTCTTATTTTTTTATTTGTGATGTTAAAATTACGCGCTTTCATCTAATATAACAGAATTGAAAAATGCTGCGGGTCGCTTACACTAAGCAACCCACAGCATTTTTTGATTCTGTTATAATAGATTCACCTACCTACCTATCCTCTTCGTCACCAGTGGGACATAAGGCCGCAACAAGATTTCTCCATTTGACTCTGTCCTTTGCTACAAACTTTGCCTGACTCCAAGTGTAACCCATTTCTTTCAACTCTGATGTTGTAGTTCTTCTCCAGGTATTCCGAGGTCGTCCTGGTTTCCTTCTTCCTATAATAGATTACTGCACCAGAAATTAAAAAAAGAAAGAAAAAGGGGGTGGGGGTCTGATGCCCTGAGTGCCTGTGACACATTTTAAAAGATTTTGTTAGCTCTTAAGTAAACCATATGTGCCAATTTAAAATTTAAACAATACCTGAAAGATCTGCACATTATTGACCAATTTAACAGCACAGGAAACCATCACCATTCAAGATTATCAAAGCTGAAAGTCATGCATTTATCCAATTAATCTAAGGCAGTATTTCAACAATTGTTTAAAAACTGAGGCACTTCCTTAGCAATTGCTTACAGTTGTTGATGGCAAGATTTTTGATATTGCAAATAATCCAACAAATGCTATTTTCATGGTTTGTGAAATAATTGTGACAAGGGAGATAACTCTAAATAAATTTTTTTATATTTTAGATTTGGATTGCTGAAAGAGGGCCACAAATATTTCAAAACAGATGGAATAAATAGTCTTAAATATAAAGTATTGAAACTGGAATTTAATCACTTGTTTACGCGCATTGTGGTGGATATAAACGAGAAAGATATTATGAAGGTAAATGTATACCAGATAGTATCTACTTGCAATGAATTCATTTTGACAGGGAATAGTTATCATTTCTTGATAATTACTATTATTCATAAGAATCAAGCTGACAGTAGAACTTGTTAGGAAACAAATGTAAATAAACCGTAGTTCAAGTCGAAAATATTACCGGTAACAGTTTTGAAGCACCATGCTTTCTTTGGCAATAGGGGTGATAACTAAATGAAATTGCAGTGAACATGTAAAAAACAGAGAGTAGTGTTGGTAAAAAATTGCTTTCTTATAACTTTTATAAAAAAAATTGGGTAGAAAGAAGTTAACAACAGGTTCCAACTTATCTTAGAATTATGCCGGATCTAAACACAGGATGAATTTCTTCACATACTAACAAAAATATATCTGTTTATATGGCATGCTTTTTCCATAAAATGTAGACAAGTCTTCTTATGCTGACACGACCCCAAAACTAAAATGTGAGCTATTGCCCTCCACTGCTCCATCAACATTTACTTAATAAGGCCTTCTTCTCAAAAACTCCTGGGCTGATTAGATCAGAACTTTGGTGACCTTGAGTTGCCCTTTATTATAGAATTTAATCCTGTGTTAAGTTTGCCAAACAAGATGGCAGTGGTTTCTAAAATCAGAAAATTAAAAGAAGCTTAAAATAATTTCTCCCCTGAAACTGCTTAGCCAGTTAGAACCAAACTTTAGAGGAATAGTCATTTGGCAGTTCCCTATCAGAATTGTATATGGCATGCCAGCAGACCAGCAAAATGTAGTTATAACATGAAACTCTGTGGGGAATTCACTTATAATTCTTGTTGTCTGAAACTGATGAGCCATTTAGAACCAGATTTAAGGATGTTCTCTGCTTATGTTCAGCCGTCTTTGTCAGATTTTCAAACTTCACAGGTTTCATCCATTTCATAGAATTGATATTTTTGCCCAGTGACCCCCACTTTTCATTTCGTAATTTTATTAGTCAACTAAATAATGCCATTTAAAACGTTTAATGAAATTCTTGTTATTTCTTTTGTGGTTTTAATGGGAAGAACCTACTTAGACAAAACCTAAGGTAATTCAAGCCTGATTCTTTTCTCCGCCAAATTTTCACATGCTCAAAATCGAGTACACTGACCCATCAACTATTTCTGCTTATTTTGTTCAAATGTGAAAGATCTTAAAATCAATCATAAGCTCTTGGATTTCTTGTTATTTTTAATATCAGTAGCGAACATTCTTAATTGAAATGGTTCTTAGCTGGTCCTCGACCAAAATTCTATCAATTATCTTCACCAACGATCTTAGATAGACACTACAGCCATACAACCCTGTGGTAAATTTAATCACTTCTATTTTTGAAATCGCCAAGCTGGTAGAAACCAACTTTTGTGCAGTGGTCTTTTGATAGACAAAATCTATCAAAATTTAATCTGGCATCCCAGCTGAGCAACTAAGATAGCCAACAACCCAAGTTTAGTATGGGATCCTGTTGGACGTTCCCTTAAAAAACGCCTTGTCCGAAACTGCATAGTTATCCTCAGTTGCGCACTATAGTCCTCAGCTGGTCCTTCTCAGAATTAAACTGGCAATCCTGCACGCCAAACAGAATGGCTGGCACATCTGAGCTTAGATTTAGAGGAGACCTTATGGACAACTTACCGGTAAAACCTTTTTATGTTAAAAATAGTCGAGCCAATTGTAATTAAACTTTGAATGAGTAGTTTTTGAATCGTCTTCAAAAATTTTGTTCAGCTTTCTTTCCTCGGAAACAACATCGCATGTAATGACCAAGGTAAAGTTACTTTCAGGCTATCGATACAGGTTCCTAACTTCTAAGAACCTTTTGGCGGCAGAAAAAAGCAAACAAATGGCTTGTTTTATTTTCTGAAGCTTGTTTCTTATAAAGAAAAGGGAGTAAAGATTCATTAAATATCAAGCAGATCATATTCTATCATGTAAAGAAACGGAGGAAATTGTATGTACAGATAAACCTGGTGATACTGGTAACTAAACTAAAATTTATGCCTTTATAAGCGAAGGTGATTTTGTCATACCACTTGGGGTAAGGTTGAGCGCTCACAAACACGTTTAACCTAGACTTATGGTTTATGTGCCTGTTCTCAGACAGTTGATGTCATTGTTTATATGTTTAAGTATAACTAGTTATTTTGCCGGTAGTTACATTTACATATCTCATCTTATTTTGGGACTTTTTACAAGAGAAAGCGAAGGAAAATCGAAGGGCCAGACAAAAGGGGAAAGTCGACAGGCACGTCAATCTGGAGAACATGAACAAGAAAGAACATGACATATATACATATAAAACTTAAAATTAAAACACAATATTATGAATAATGCAGACCCCACCAAAAACCGGGGGTGAAATTGGGTGGCCCGAAAGGGTAGCAGTTACTGCCTCTTCTTTAAAGACGCTTGCCAAATTGTCCATTTTCCAATCCGGTATTAGTCATTTCATGGTAAAGGGGAAGGTTTTATGGGATCACAACCTCCAGGCGGAGAAAGTTAACAGCCTGTTTTTGGTTTACTCCGTAACTTCCCAGTTAAAAAGGTTCATCTTCATCGGTGAAACGGATATTCCATACATCTTACCTTAGGCCATAGTTGTGTTTTTCTTTGTTTTGCGTCCGCTTGCTGGTAAGTTTTGTTGTTACTGAGTTAAAAAACTCACACAGAAATATTTCAGAAAATCATTGGTTGAACAAGTCAATGAAATTTTATATTGCTTTATTCATACATAAAATAATCGTTGATTTTAAATTTAGCATGTTTTTATAGTTATATAGTTTGTTAAAATAGATTTATTGCAAAAATAGATTTCAACTTTAATGAATTGGTGCACTGTAGCCTGTTTGGCATATCTATCCCAAAGGCTGTGTATTTATTCTATGTGTGTTTTTCGTCCTGGCTGGCTGGTAGGTTTCAAAAATTTTTCCAGACGCAAAACAAATAAAAAACAGACATGGCCTTATGGTGTCCGGGTATTTATCCATTATTGAATGCCTTGGTGCAACCTGTAGATGTTTGTAATTTATATGTTTTAGATTGATGTCTCACAAGCAATCAATCCACATATCCTTTTTCTACAATATAAAAAGTTGCCTTTCTGTATTGTTTATGTGTATTCTATTTTTCACAATTGTTTGTTGCAAATAGAACATCGAAATGTGTGTGACTTAGTTATCTGAAACATGCTCTATTATTCTAGTACATCTTTTAAGAGAACTAGAAACTGATGAAAATGTAGCCAATTCCATATACATGTATCAATTGTTCAGTCACAATAGTTCTAACGAACAAACCTTGTTTTGTCCTTAATCTTATACTTTTGGCCATTTTTGAACTACTGAAACTGTGTCCACTTTAAAAGAAAGGTATTTGGGGGAAATACTGCTTACTTACCATTTTTTGTAGGTTATTTAGGAAACATACGTCTCATTTTCTTGGGCCCAAATGCGCACTATCTTATAACGTTACCATTACAACATGTATTTTTATTTTTATTTTAGGAAGGGTAAGAGAAATGGAACAGTGGAAGACATGTCTGATATCTCATTCTAATTTTATAGTGCTGTGGAGATAATTCATTGTATTAATTTACTATTAGTATCAATAAATCAGTAATTGGATGTTCAGCTGTTGTTACTGGAGAAAGACATTAGCTGAATATCAAACTTTTCTTTTTCTTGAATTACGATTTGGAGGAACACAATCTGACCTCATGTAGTTTTGGACTAAGGTTTGGGTAATAATGTGCATTTAACCTTTTAAAAGTGAAATCCTGTGAAATGGAAGATTTTATTTTCATTTGGCATTCTTCCAACCATTAGGAGAAACAGAATTTTTTTTATGAATCTTAAATAACCATGTGATTCTAACAAGCATAATTTAAATCCACATTTAATCATCATTTCAAGGCGTACCTGCAAAGCTTCACAATAACTTGGATTTATATGACACAGCAGTTGGAGTCATAATATCTTGAAGTGCAATTATGGAAAAATCTTTTAAGAAGGACAAATGGGTGCATTATTGCCATCCAAAGATTGATGTATCTCTTTATATCAAACCTGAACATTTTTCCTCCTTAACTTCAGCAGACAATCAGGAGTCAATGCTGTATATGTGTATTATCAAAAATTCTAGTTTATTTTAAGCACAAATGTATCTCATTTTATATTAGAACAGTAAATAACACCATGCACTTTAGGCAAAATGATTTCAAAGATCAAATTTTATTAATGTTCAATAGTTGTCATAATTGTGCCATATCTTTTTGTTTACCCCCACTTTTTTGTAAATGATATGAGCTATATTTTATTTGTGCTTAACCCAATATTTTTAACAAAATAAAACTATGATATTTGAAGGGTTTTAAAAATACCATTTGGACTGTTTTTCGAGTGGTTGTTCTTGATGTGGAATTTTTTTAGGCTGACAGTCACATTAAAAATTACCAAATTTCTAATGATGTGAGTTTTAATGAGCTAGCTTAATAAAATCTTAAGTCGGATGCTTTTTACAGGTTTGATTACACATTAACAGATGGTGCTATATATTACAATAAATCCTATGGGTAGTTTGAAATTTGAATGCAACATATGCTAGTCAGATAATAAGAACAACTTTGAGTTTTTTGTGCATGTCTTAAATGATAGATATTGTGTATTTTATTAGTCAAATAAGTTTTAATTACATTTGCCTAATTGTGTCTTTTTCTGTATATTTGAAACATGAGTAAAATGCTTTATTTATGAGTCCATAGAAGTTACATAATACTGTTAATATTTTTATTGTGAGAAGTCCGAGATGTTCTAGTCATTTTTAAAACAACTATATTTCAAATAATTTTATTATTTGTGGACTAAGTGTTAATTTCAAATAATATAATGATTTGTGGACTATTTTGTCTTAAAATAGTGTTAATGATTCATGTACATTTTGTCCCTTTTTCATGTGTGTGTGTGTGTTTGTGTGGTGATGATTTATTTCCACCACAAAATGTCCATTCAAAGACCAAGTGTTATATGGTTGATAATATGGATAATTTTCCATCACTTCTGTTTTATTTATCCCAAGTTTCAAGGAAAGGACCTACTCCAAAGATAAATGTTTCAGACTAATTTCCTTAGGCAAAAGGAATTTTTATAAACTAGGAAATATCCAATGTTAAGGAGACAGCAACACATTGCAATAAGATGCTGCAGTGTATATCATCTATAGATTTACATAGAGGCTTCAACCAGGGTGGAATTCCGTTACTGATGAAGTAATGTTTGAAATCGTAAATTGACATAATTTTGTTACGTTCCAGTTTATTTATACTAGAGCATTTAAGTCATACATTCCATAAACAAATGTACATTTATGTTAAAACTTGTGAAGATATTTTTTTATGTTTATGCTTTGACAATGAAATAAATCTATTTTATTATTAATTTGATTACAGAGTCACTCAAATATTTGACATGTAAATTTACATAAACTATTTGTTTGTGCCCTCAGGTATATTAATATATGTGTATCTGACTTTAAATGAATGAATTAATGATTGAAACAATGAATGAAACGTAAATTATAGTCACTTTAAGGTGTCTTTAAATTTCTGCCATGAAATACTGTCTGTTGTTTTTCTACTATCTTTATTATTTTGAGGGAATAATTATTTTGAGGCAACATGTGAGGGGAGAATCTTTATATTATTTTGAGGGAAAATGGAATGGGAGTATCTTTATATTATTTGAGGGCAAATGGGAGGGGAGTATCTTTATATTATTTCTAGGACAAAAGGAGGAAGGTTCATACACTCCCCCACACAGTCTGTCTTCTTTCTTGGTCTTTCTCTCCAATCCTCAAAGTGCTAAAGTTGTTTGTTAAAATATCCTACATGTTTTTTTTTTATTTTCAGACATGACATTATATGTTAACTTATCTTATGACCAAATTACTCTTTCAAATATACAACTTTTATTTTAAGTGAATTGTGTTTTAAAACAAATCCATATTTTTTCATGGAAAAGAAATAATTGGAGAATTTACTTTAAAAATAATTAACTAAATAAATACTTTATTTGCCTAATAACACCCACTGTGGACAAGCAAAAATACCAATATAAACATATAATATTATATAATAATATAAGCGGTTGGATTTATTTATTAACAAGTCTTTGGAGGGAAAGAAACAGTGGCAATAAATACATGTACATGTAAAATATCTGCAGTTTCATAAGATAAGTATTATTTTTTGATTTTATAAGAAGAACGTCTTTGAAAAATGAAAGTAAGGAGAGAGGGATTGGTATAGGGGAGTGGTGAAAGTAGAAGGCTAGCTGTAAAAAAGTGCATATTACACCAGATATTCCCATTTACTATGAAGTATAAAATGTGCCATAGAAAGAGTGTGTTGATCAATTTCTTTTTTTTTTTTGTCATTGCATATGATGTCTTTCCATTTAAGTTTGTGTTACACTGCGGATGAAGCCCCCAAATAATTCTGGTTTAGACTGAGTGTGCTAGGGAAATTTTTCATCATGTGTTGAGTGATTTTTACTTTTTTCTTGTGTTTTCTCTGGTTTATACATTTTTGAATGCCAAAATTTGGAGCATTTTATGACTATCTGAATCTGGGGAATCAAGAGCAGTTTCTATATGAGCATCGGTGATGATACATGTAATTTTATGAAATATCATGTTGACATTGAGTTTTATCAGGTAGTGCAGGTAAGCTGTTACTATTCATGTATTTTTGTTGATGTTGTGTAGAGGTGCTAAGAGTGAAATTTTTGTACAGAGTAAGTTATTTAAAGAGGATATATTTTGTATCAACTGAGATGTCCTTTTAACATCTTTGCTGCATAATAGTCCACATAATAATCGGATGGTGATACATTTAATATAGAATATTGACCTTTCTTTAATTCATTTATACATGATCACTATTACATTTCAAAGAAATATTTTAAAGTGAATTTTCCGTTAATAAGTGGGACAATTATAAGTGCAAGATGGGTAAGGTAACTCTTACCTTAGTGGAAAATAGAAATTCATTTTCTGAATAAATTACATGGACTAGCACCTACACTGACAAATCTTTAGGTAGAACATACTTTTAACGAATGAAAAGTAGTTCAATATACAAGAAAATTTTATGTGCCTTAATACCTTTATATGCATGTAGTATTCAGTTTCCCAACTTAAGAATTTTTGTGGAAACCACTGCCTGTTGCTAACTATGGAGTAGATATCCAGATATTGTATCACATCTCATTAAGAAGCTGAAGAGTGAATGTAACTAGTCTTGCTTCAGCAGATTCTGCAAACATTTACGGTATTTAACATTTCACGAAACTACTACAATGTATAAAGAGACACTGGTAAGGTATTCTCCAGTCTTTGGATTCTTTTGTTTTAGATATATTACTATCTATACGTTTAAATCCCATGGATTTAAATTGGGTCCAAATCATTCATTGTTATATTTCCCGCATTGTTTCAATTTTGTTGTGAATAATTTGTAATAGTAAAGCAAGTATGAGATGTTATTTTTAATAAAAAGAAATAGAACCATTCACTTTCATTTTTTTCAAATGGAAAGCTCACCCTATACCACATTCATACAGCCTAGGCCCTTGTTATGCTAACGTATGCAGCCCAAATCAATCTCATTACTCACTTCAATAATGCTAAGAATTAATCACATGAAGGTACGTTTACCACTTAAAGACCTTCAAATTGGATTGTATCTTAACCAATACCCATTTCAATGCCCCCACTTATCTTGCCTTTTCTTGTGTGCCTGAAGTGTATCAAAACATCACCTTAAAATGACCTCTTCTCCTGATGAATTGTGTCTGTTTACCTCACTTATTATTATAGTACACTTTACGTTGTTATATAGCCCTGTATACCTTTGCATAAAGATCCCAGAATAGCTTATATTGTATACCGGCCTTGTCGTAAGTAGCTAACCCTCTCCACAAAGTAACACATTTGTCGTAATATTGAACAACCGTGTTTTCAGATGTAAATGTATATTCTGGTTGCAGAAGTATCTTAACAAACAAACGGTCTGGAAAACTGGGTGTAAGCACAAATACACTGAGAAGAGGTACTCTTAATTTAAAAAGATGAATTTAGTGATTAACATTATTTTATTCATTACAGTGATATATGAAAGATCTACCAGAATATTTCATATTCAGCTCTTGGTTATACCATGATTAAGGAATGACGTTGGAAAGCTATGCACTGATTTTAACGTCGTTTTACGTGATTTCAAGATAGAAGTTTTTGATATCTACTTGAAAGGTGCATCCCGGTTGCATAGGTCTCAATTATATTGGGTAAAACGTTATTGATTTTAAGAAAAATATCAGGTTCCTCTGAAACCACTGTGCTAATTTGAACCAAACTAGGAAAACTGATAGGTCAAATGGTCCTTAAGTGGTCCCTCATTCAGATTTTTTTCTGGGATTCTGATCGGTCATCAAATATGGCTGGCATTGCTTAAAAGGGGGTGGTTTGTTAAAGAAATTTTCTCCTCTGATACTGCTGAGGCAATAAGGGTCAAGTCCTCTACCTTCCAAACTATTTCCCACTGACATATCATGATGAACACCACACTTAGTTTAACATGAGTCCCTATGGGAAATTCACTTGAAATATTCTTGTCTAAAAATACTAAGCCATTTAGAACAAAACTTCGGTTGAATGGTACTTACATGATCATCTACAAAAATTGTATCCGAAATCCCCATCTACCAACCAAGATGGCATGGATAGGGTTAGTTTAACATTAGACCCTATGGGAATTTTAAAATTTCATCTACTTTTGCGAAAACAATGAGCCAATTTAAATAAAACTTTAGTTTAAAGGTCTTTAGATGACGTCTTTTGAAAGGTTTGCTAGGTTTTGCAGAACTCCATCTATCATGGACACCATATCGGGAGTTATCTTAACTTTTTTATTGCTGACCACTTATGACAACTGTATGCAATGGTGCTTGCTACCAGATATGCCTACAACTGACAGATCATATCCTGGTGAGGGATTATATGCTCTGAAAAGCCTCTAGTTGTATAAAATATAGCCATCTTACCCACAGCCTTACCGCGTTTCTGAAAAATCTGGGTCCGCCCTTAGATTTAGTTATTAACACAGGTAAAAAGATGGTCGCCACAGCATAACTTAGTTTAACATATGACCTTATGGGAAATTCACTTGAAAGTATTCTTGTCTGAAACTACTAAGCAATTTGGAACCAAACTTTGCCCTAAACTTGAGCTTTAAATGGTCCTTTAACAAATTGTATCCGGCATCCCACAGACCCACCAAGATGACCAGAACAGCCGAACTTAGTTTAACATGTGTCACTATGGGAAATTAACATAAAATTTTCATGTCTGAAACTATTGAGCCAATTGGAACTTAATTTTGGTGGAATGGTCCTTAGATTTTCCCCTTCAACAAACATAATCCTGCCCCAACCCTATTAGTCATGATCATCGTCAAAAGCCCAGAGTTTCGAAAGGGGACTTTTGTCATATGTTTT
>JARWCS010342141.1:0-11498 GCA_034783895.1 Geukensia demissa | reverse complement strand
ATTATCAAGCAATGTGTTAAATCTTTGTTCACATTAACTTTGATTCGGCAGCTCTAAGCCAGGTGAGCAATCACAGGCTCCTGGGAGCCTCTGGTTTCATTTTCATGTTTCATTGATCTGTACAATGAGCATGAGTTTACATTATCATTGCACTACTATTTTGTCATATTTTTAGACCCAGTTTTACGTTAATGTTGTGGTCCATGAAAATAATGTTGATTTTTTTTCTAAAAGGTATCTTCTTTGAGTTTAATTTCTGGTCTTTATTCAAACATTTACAACATCAGGCAATTGATCATTTTTATGGAAATCGAAATTTTGACCTGATTAATGATATGCAGAGCTATAAAATTTAAAATCAGTACCTGAAGTCTCTGTCAATATACATCATACAAGGTCATGTTATTGTATTTTTTTCTGATTCATATCTGTACTTTACAAATATTTCCAATTAAAAAAATTACCATATTTTGGAGTGAAAATTCTATGCAAAATGCCCTTGATTGGATATCGTAATTATTGCAGTGCTCATTTCATTCAACCATTAACACATTAAAATCACCCTAATTGTCTACTGATAGATTGCTAATCTTGATTCCTAAATAGGTCAAATTTAAAACATAAATATTTGTAGTTGCTGCTTCCCTGCAAAGCACTTGGTACTTAGGAGTAGGAGCAGAGACTGCTTGGGTTGGAGTAAATATGTGTCTGGCATTTTTGGCATATTCACCTGTGGATTGTTGCCATGGGAGCTAGCACATTAAAAATCTTGCCCAAAATTTTAGTATGTTAAAAAGCAAGGTTTATACATTCATTAAACATTCACTGCTGGATGTGAAGTACAATTCAATTGATCAATCACACACTGAGACCTGACAATATTATAGTAACAAGTCTGAAATTTTAGGGATTTGCTTAGCAGCCAGGGGTAATCAAAATTATTTCCTTACTTTTCCAGCTTTACAAAGGCAAAAATATTCTTACAAAAAGTTTAAGGGTCTTAATTGCCATAAAATTTAGGGCAGGTCCAGATCACACATTTTGATGTACCTTGTTGTTGAAAGGCACATAGAAAAGTCAGTGTGTACCAAAAACCAAAAGGTTAGAAAGAACATCAAGGACATGATGTAGAACCTTGAATCTGATTTATACCAGTAAATTGTATATATGAGTTTATTACCTTGAACCTACCTTTGATTTGCAAAAAAGTGGATTTACTTGTGCTGTTCTGTAGTAGTCTCACCAGTATGGTGTGAGTTTTTACTCAGCTTTGTTCCACAAAAAAGGGGTGCATTCATCTTCCAACAACACATGCGGTAATGTTTGTGTGTTCTCTTCCCATTTTCTTAGATTTTCTTTGGATATTCCAACCTCCATAACAAGTAATACTGACGATGATTTGGTACTCCCTGCACTAGCAAAGCTGAAGCGTGAAAATTAGGTCTAGGACATAAAGCATATGTCAAACTGACATATTCTCCTAATGATTTATATGCTTACCCAATATTGTTGACCAATTATGTAAGGAGAAACAGGGAAGCACAAGAAAATTTGATGCTGAGTTTATTTAAGTCACTGAACCTTACAAATTAGGTCAAGGAAAAATTTCATGTAGTTGGTTGACAATTTCACAACATGAACTATATGCACATCAAATTTGGTTCTCCTAAATTTAGGTTTAATAGTTTCAGAGATATAGAGCTTTTGAAAAAACTAATGCAGCTGCAGGCGAAAAGTAATACCTGTTTCTAGCTTTTGAGACTTGGTTTTAGGCAAGACAACCAGTGTAGTGCGGGGATATGCAGCGTAGCCACTTTAACTGGTTGAAACAAGGGGATTAAAAATCCAAAGAAATAAACAATTACACGGTTTGGGGATTCAGAAGTGGTTATGTGACCTTGTTATATGTCATTGTGGTTAAGTATATGATGAATTAAAGGTTTCTGTGACATTCCTTGTAAAGGTGGTGGATATTTCACTTCTGTTGGTATTGACCCCTGTTATCTGGTTGCTATGTTACACCAAGTTTATATTGAGCTACTCACTGAAAACCCAAATTTCTGTGAACTAACAATTCTTGGCATGCCAGATATCATGTTGAAAACCTTCATCAAAAGAAATCTCTGTGCAACAGCAAAATGATTTCTAAGTCCAACAAACAAAAAGTAATATTGGAAAAATTTAACAAACAAGTAGAAAATCAGCAGAAAAAAAGATGTATTATTTTTATTATATACATGTAATCAACTCTGATAATGCATCTATTTTTACCCTTTTCCTGCTAAAAATATCTACATGTATTGCTGTGATGTACCATATTAAAAAAAAGGAGTTCATCAGTTTTGTTTTGTTTTGTTATCAATTGGAAGGAAATGTAACCATCATGATAATTATATGTAAACAGATATGATCGACTACTTATGATAAGTGTTGTTGAGAATCTTTATTGTTCAATAAAGTTCATTGAACTAACTTCTATGTAAACAACTATACCAATCCGGCAACTTTACAAATTTTATGCTGCTGCTAAAATGATGTCAGACTGAATTTTTCAAATTCAAGAGATTCACCAATGCAGGAAAAAATGGCTGATTAAAAGGGGGGGGGAATAAAGCTGGTCAATGTTGTCACAGATGGTCAACATTATTTTTATGTGGGAAGCTTAACAAAGTTACATGGAAGGGATATGTTACAACGCAGTGTGGTTTGGGGTGGTGGAAATGTAGTTTTCACAAGGAGTGGTTTTCCAGCCTTAAAAAAGGCTGATATAAGGCTGAAGGAAGTCTGCAGTGCTTCAAACTTTTAATTTGTCTTTTTTCTGTCTAAGTGATAAAATGACTAAAGAAAACTTTGTATGGTTGGCTGAGACAAATTGAGTCCTTACACAAATGACCCATTGTCACCCATTCCCCAGGGAACAAGTGTAACATAAGATGTCAGGGTGGTATGTACATTTCCCAAAGCAGGGAGAACATAGTTGATAAGTACTTAAGTAGAATATGTTAACTGCACCATTCAATTCAGCTCTCTTTTTAACGAAAAATGAAATATTAACTTATACATCCACATAAATAGGAATCAGTATGCCTATACATTTACATTGATATTCTATGTGCCTTATAAGATTCATTGTGACACATATATTCTGATTTAATCAGCATGAATGAAAAATCTGATTTTAGCAGTAAACAGTTTATTAATATGATTCCACTGAGATTTTCCATTGTAAAGTTTTTATAACAGCTTAGTCTGCTAATTAAAGTACACCAAACAAAATTTGCCACGACTTAAGTCGAAATATATCGAAAGTTCAGCTATGAAGTATGTCATGTTATATATCGTTGGAATTCTAATTTTTTGCCGCAACTCATCCTGCAGTTAAAATTTTAGTTTTCCTCAGCACAAAAAAATTTCCCATTACCCCTCTATGTTAAATTTTTGACATTGAAAAAAAATGTCTCGAAATGGCATGTTTTTGTGGAGAAATATCCCACTTGAGTGTTATAACCAAAATATAATTCAACTTTATTCTTAAAATTTCATCTTTTATCTGTCATAAAACCATAAAAAATAAAATTTTTATCATGTCTTGTTACTCAAGACCATTGGTTTATTGCACCATCAAAATGAAGCAAATTTACAAAGTCGAAAAAATTAACATTACACCCTATTGGGAAATTTTTTATTTCGAGTTAAAATGAATTTTAAGCTACAGCTTCAGCTGCGGCAAAAATTAGAATTTTAACGATATATATTATGATATATTTCACTGTAAAAATTTTGATACAGGTTCACTTTTGTTGTGGCAAAATTCGTTTGGTGTACTATAGGAGTTCTTACGATGCTTTTACAGCAAATATTTACGATTTGTTGCGAGTGAACACGGATAATACGAGCGATTTTTACAATATCGTAAGAGCCTTTTAGGTACTGTTAGGATTTTATTAGGAAAAGTTACGATTTAGATTAGCTTCTACGTGTAAATCACCTGTTAACGTGTAGATAACGTGCTGTTACGAATAGATAGGAGTTAATTACGATTATACAAAATGTATACGTTATTGACTTAACGTTGTTCACAATATTACGCATCACCATTTTACAACTGTATGCAAAGTGTGTATTTTCTTTATGTTTTGAAACTGTGATATTTTGTTTGTTTCATCAATTAGAAAATTTACTCGTAAAGTAATCGTATCTATACTTAAAGCACTCGTAATGACTCTTAACAACCCGTAAACGATTGTAACCCCACCTGAATGAAATCGTAAATATCACTTTCGCACTCGTAATAATCCGTAAACAACTCTTAAGCTATCCGTAACATATCTTAAACTCACTGCAAAGTTTCGTAAAAACTTTTATGAGTGTTTTGCGGATTTTTGCGTGTCGTTTGCGTGGTCTTGCGACCAGGGGTGCGTTTCCTTTACCTGAATCTGAAACATGTTTCAGAATCACGTTTCAGCGAATCGAAATCATGTTTTTAACCATTAAAAATCTTAATGTTCCAACAAACTAGATTTTGGTTATGATTTCAGTTTGAATTATTTATCTCTCGTGTTTCACATGATTCGAAATCTTGTTTCTGTTTCATGTAAAAGAAACATACAAATGATCTGGAATGATGTTTCAGATTCAGGTGAAACAAACGCACCCTAGTTTACGATAATTCTGGATTGTTACGGGTTGTTTACGGTAAATTACATGCGTGTACAGTCGTGAAAAAAATTTTGACATGACAAAAAAATGCCCCAACTTTGTGTGTGCGAGTTGTAACGAGTTAATAATGGATACCGAGGACTTGCGATTGATTACGAGTCGGAGATCCGTATAGACTTGTAGGAAAAAGGTGGTAACTCGTATGCATTCATGAAATGATCGTATTCATTCGTAGCTTATTGCAATTTGAAGTCGTAAATCGTAAAGTGTTCGCTCATATTAGTGACCAATCATAAAACACTCCCAGCTGAATCGCTTGTAAAAGTGACTTATTCGCAAAGATTCGTATAGGTTTTGGCAAATCGTAAGGAATCGTAAGAAAAATTGTATGTTAATTATAGGCATGAGAAACTAGTAGATAATCCTTTTTTTTTTATCAAAAGACCAGATTTAAAATCAGGAAGGTGTTTCAACAGTGCATGAGATTTCATAAAGAGCGTCAGGGTCGTTTTTTTTTTATCAAAAAGCCGCATTCACGTAACGGTTGTCGTTTCACAACTTAAGTATGAATTTCATATGTTCCGAAACCAACGATGGTGGGATTGCTAGTTGATTTACAAAAAGTACGTCCAGCGGCAAAATATTACTTGCATATTAAGGACAAGAATTTAACGGCAAACAATATATCATACCAGGGGCGGGGTTTGTGTCAGACCGATGAATTGTCTTGCCACAGGTTAGCGATTTGAGACTGTGTGGGGACTGAAAATTAGAATGAGCTACTGGCCACTTACGGACCCTCAATACGAGCTGTAGGGGATTTATCGTGCAATCAGACTGACATTCCTCCAACGCAGTGCAGTGCGGAAACTTTCCCGTCTAAGACTTACAAGTAGGCAGATAATTAATACATCCCGCCTAACCAAGGAATGTCCTTTCAGGAGGTGTTCTGCCTCCTTCAGGAGAAACTGAGTGACCTTTTTCTAAACCATGGCTGCTCCAATGGCGATCGAAAATGTAAACATTACACTAAATAAACAGAGGCCTCTTTAGCAGGGCGTCTACTTGCAGACGGGTTAACCGAACGGCCACTCTTTTACCCTGACAAAGAAAAGTTTTATACATGACGGATAGAACTTTTTGTTTTAAACCGTGAACTACAAATGTAGGTCCACCTATCGTGCCCCCGGTAACAACCACATATGATGTTTTCAATGTATTACGGTTTATTCTCCTTAGGATTTAAGATGTTCCTAAGAACTAAATTGAGAAAAAAGTTATTGCCAAGCCGAAGATAAGTCCAACCACAGTTTTTAGATTTTAGTTTTTCAAAGGACGTACATGTACATGTATGTTTTGGAGAGGTCTTACACAGTATAAGAGGGAAGAATGGCCTATCAAATTGGTATCAATGAAATGTTGACGGTAATAACTATTGTCCGCCTTCAGGCGACGGGAGCATAAAGTTTTTACCCCCATACGTACGTACCTCCGTACGTCCGTCAGTTTTCGTCAAAGATTGTCCGATTGATTTGATATTTGGTCTGAAGCATTATAAAGGTGAGTTGCACCGTACATCTTCTTTTCAGGTCCGTCCTATGTCTACGTCCTCTTTGAAGGAGGGGGATCATCCGTGTCCAATGGACACATTTTCTGGTTGTTTTCAAATGAATCTATAATATATAGGCTTTCTTGTTTTCCTTTTTAGGTCACCACTAAAACTGTACCTGTAACTTTTAAATTGATTGATTGTTGGTTGCTTAACGTCCAGTGGCAAATATTTCATACATATTCAGGACGAGAACAAGTTCAACAATTATCAATATTGAAAAAGGGCTGGGATGGAACACAACAGGGCAACGGTTTTTGACTGCCACTGGAAAAAGGGAGTGATGGGTAGGGACGGCAAATTTAGCCTTTTGTAGCGGCATTAGCCTTCTTTTTTCGAAAACTACAAAAGGGGTCTTTTACGTGCATGGAGCGTGGCACTCTCCAAACACATCACCCACTATTGTCCACGGCCAGGCTTTCCGTATTATAACCTGGCAGCCCCCAACGAGAGGGCCACCCCCCATCCGCCACCTGGGGTTCGCGCTTGGTCAGTTCTGTGGGTCGAGCCCTGGAGACCACTCCGGTGCCCAGTGTAACTTTTAAAAGCTTTCTCGTAATATTTATATAATTTTCAGCAATAAAACCATGATAGCAGAAATAACTATATACGATGAGTTTATATGTTCTAAGTGTCAATTTTGATAAATATACTTCGTTTGCTAACTGGCAGAATCGTTTTGACAATATGCTTGAAGTATTTCATGATATGCACGTATCCGAGGTTGGTTCGAATTCCAATGTGACCGGAATTACATTTTCCAAGTGCTTGATCTAAAGGTAGAAAGAAAAGGACGTTATCGTTTGAAAATTCTATAAAATACAATTATTTTTCTTATTCCGGAATATATCTGTATCCAGGCTTAGTTACCAAGCCTATATGGATCAGAAAGTCTATTAATAAAGCCCAGGAAGTCAGCGATCATTGGTCACGGCCGTATAGGGTCTTCTGGTATAGATAGAATAAAAGACATTGTCGAAAGCATGAGGTCCTCTTCCCTGATTTGTTGTAGTTAATACTCGTTCTTTGAAACAGAAGCTTCATTGTCCCAATTTCTCTTTTTAAGATCCCCGTATGCTATACAGGTGCATGGCGAAATTGTACGCGAGGCATTGAATTCGCAACAATACCTTTCTAGTGGTCAGTTTGCCAGCCTCCGTTAAACGCTCCTAAAAATCCAAAATCTTTGAACAATTTGAAACAGCTAACCATAGTTGAACAGTCGTTCTTCATTTTGAACACTAGCCAGCTACCGCTGAAAGCTTTGTACGCTCGCCAGATTGAATTAAATTATATAACTTCTTCTGTAATTATAATATCATTCAAATACAATACATAAACATTTAGTAGCTCGTTCAAAAAAAGTCGTTTAAGAGGAAGCGAAAGATTACCAAAGGACCAGACCAAATCTGAAAAGTTGACAGACACAGAAATCTCTAGAACACGAACACAAACTATATAAAAATAGGAGATGTGGCATGATTGTCCATGAGACAGCCACCCACCAAATTACAGTAGAATTTAAACTTCTACAGGTCCCATAACAGATAACATCGTACAACTGGAGAGAATATTATGTATCTCTGTCAGTAATATAAAAACCAGGCTTCCACTAATGAAGCCAGTGACGAAAAGATATGGGGTAAATGTCAGAGAGACTGGACTGTAACCATGGTAACTACCAGAGAAAAAGACTAATTTACAAATCTAGAGGTCATCACAAGGTCTTCAACAGGGTGGAAAACCACTTATCGTTATCGATATCGTTTCTGTTTGAATGCTTTTATTTATTGTTTTTACAGCCAAGTGGGTCTGAGTTGTAATTTTTAAAGAAAACAATTATTGTATATATATATGTATGTCCTGTTCCGCTCAAAAATCCTAACAAAACGGGTGGATGTAGAGAGCAGTGACTTCCGAAGTTCTTTACAGAACCTACCACACACCTATATATCAATTTTCTTCATGCTGTTGTCATAGTTGGTTAGTTTTAACACGCAGTTACAAATAGAATTACCCATTATGCATATATTATATATATCCATCTATGTTAAAACTTTACAAGGAAAGTACATTAAGTATGAATAATTTGTTGGTGGTTGTCAAAGATTGATTATACCATTTTGTAGGCCTTGATACCGTTTATTGGTTTATAGTTTACAATCATTGAAAATCCCAATTTCGAGATGTTTTGTGAAACTGAAGCCAGGTTTATGAGTTACTCACTAAATCCCTTCATTTATAAATACCTCTGAGCACCGTAGAAAACTGCACGTTACGTTGAAATCAATCAACCTACGTACGGCAATGACTGCTAACATATGAGTAGAATAAAATGTACATCAAAACTTGAACGGAGTATAAGTGTATCTCTTCATTTTTAAAAAGTCAGATTCCTAATTTATTGCAAATGTGTACATTCTTTCTATTTGTATGATTTATTAATAAGTTAAAAGTAATTCTTAAGTTCCCGCCACGATATGGCTGAAATATTGCCGAGGTGACGTTAAACAATAATCAATTAATCAATCACTTTGTCATGTCTCTTTGGACTATACATTTTTGATCTCTCACATAGATATTCTACACTGGACGCACCCAGTTAAATATATGTTAAGTCATCCTCTTTTCTTCAAATTTCCAAAGAATCTTCTGCCTTATCTTGTACTACCCACTGCAATATTTTGTGATTGTTTGACTAAAGAAAAAGAATCAGATAACTAATTGTTTATGGGGTTTGCTGCTATGCAATGCACACAAGAAGTGAGATCGTTCTATGTTGGCTCTTTAAAATACATCAAGAAGAAAATCCCATTGAACGATGTCATTATATAACATGCAAGTTTAGTTGATCAGTTCAATAGGAACTGCATCTCAGCAATCGTTGCTGGAACTGATAGCAAGTCATTCCACACGATAACTGGGAGGCATTAAGAACCGAACGCTATGAATATCAATCAATGGATTCTAGATCGATTCTAGGTTACGATATCGTTTTGGTCCTCAATGCAGAAGCTTAAGGATCCTGCCAGTTACACACTTGCATTTCCTACCTTATCGTTACATGACGGATGTCACTAATGGAGCGGGTATTGCTTTCCCTCCCGAAGCACTTGGACTCACCCTAGTTTTTGTGGGGTTAGTGTTGCTCTGGTTTTGGTTTAGGTTTTCGGTGTGGAGTTGTGCGTGCTATGTTTGTCTTTCGTTTCTTTCTCTTTGGTCGCTGTTTTGTCTTTCTACTGATTTGACGATTTATGTCAGCCCCGCTGGTAACTTCGAAATAGTTTTATGTAGATTAGTAAGGCATGTTGTTCTCATTCCTCACAGTAACCTTATTGTGAGATTCTTTTGTAAGGTAAAAAGTACCATTGATATGAGAAGTCAGCTAGGCAGAGGGAAAGCGGGTCATTCTGCCACTATAGTGTGACAGCAATGTGCACGGTATACGTAACACACTCTGTGTGCTTCTGACAAGCAAAATCAATGTTTTAAGGATATAGAATGTCATGATTGGGTTCCATCTAATAAGCCACTGAGAAAAGCTGAATCAGCTACTTATGAGACAATCAGCCATTAACTTGCAACAATTTGATATATTGATGTGTTTAAATACCCTTTTTTGATAAACATTGAACAAAATATGTTTGTCAAAATATTTGTATTTTAATTTGAAATGTTAAATGTGTTCGTGAAATGAATAATAAAATTTTCATGAGTGACAGAATTTAAATGCCATTTCGTAAGTACCTAATGCTCTCAGAAAATCCTCCCCAACCCACCATCGCGTTTTCAACCAACGTGGTTACCATGCATAGAAGATAGTTACTCATGTATTTAATAATTGTTGCTCCAGGGCCTTGCGACCCAGAAATGCCACGAGTTATTGCACCTGTCCACCAAGTTACGATACAACTTGAAATTATTACTACAAATCCTGCCCAAAATGACATGCCATCATTTTTTGCACAAGAACCTGTCCACCCAGTAACGACACAACTTAAATTTATTGCTACAGATCCTGCCCAACCAGACATGCCACCATTTATTGCAAAGGAACATGTCCATCCAGTTACGACACAACTGGAAAAAATATCCAATCACCTTAACTTTTTATCCAGCTGACCGACTTACAAGTTACGAAAGCCTTCCTAGCGTAAGAAGAAACCTTAAAAACTTTTTCTTGAATTTGCCTTTGATCTCTTTTATTGGTACCAAAGCATCCAATTTCAGCAATAGGATAAGTAATATCACACCATTCACGAATCAGACACAGTTATCTAAACAATGCCAGAAAAAACATGTCGTTGCCGTAACTGAAATGTCGACAGTTGGACATAAAGTTGTTTCGTCACATCGTGTCAGATCATTGTGGTTTATCAGAATAATATATTTTTAAAGGAAATTTCTTGGTACAACAAAAATCCCGGTTCTGTGCCAACGAGATGTCATCTAAAGATTAACCTCCAGGTACTACCAATGGTTGCCTTCTGAGGAACCAAAAGACTAGCGGCAAGTCGTGACTGCCCCCAACAAAGCTGTTTTTTATTTAGAGAAATTTGTGAAAGAAAATGTACATACACCCAGTATTTCGTAAATGCTCGTAAAGACATTCAAAATGCAATATTGATATTATTTGATAATTTAATTCAATTGATTTGATGAAAAATACTTCAACAATATCTGCAATAGTGTATCGAGCCGTGAAAAAATAATGATCAAATTCAATTAAAAAATTATCAGTGTTTTTCTTTAATTTGTTTTAGGAAACTTTAAATTGGTAGACACGTTTTTTTTAAGTGACCAAACTAGTACTTCTAAATGTAGTTCTTAAAATGTAGCTGGAATATTTTTTGTCATGACAATAAAGTAAACATTTAGATATAAATTTAATTTGTCGGTCAAGTGTATATTCCTCCACAGTAGCGACCTTCCTTCTCAATCATTTTGGTATGACCTTGAACAGATGATCAATGTATCATTGTACATTGCTGGAGTAAGGGAATTCCAATACTTCTCAATATTATATAAAAGTTCTTGCTTTTATCAAATTTTATAGGATGCACAGTTTCTTTTTTCCATGAGTATATAAATGTATTTTGCTACCTGCCTTCCCATTTCATCAACACCGGGTCGACTAATGCCGGCGTCACACATTGCCTTGTAGACCGACGTACGTTGAGCGTACAAAGAAAACTGGCTAGAAGTATGCACGTTACAAACGCGCTAGAGG
>JARWCS010342130.1:0-11499 GCA_034783895.1 Geukensia demissa | reverse complement strand
TAAATGTTTACTAAATTGCCTTACTAGAAAAATATATTGGAAAATACTTTGGTGATGCTTAACTTTTGGCGGACTGTCTAGAACACAAGATTTTTAATGTCATCTGCGTTTTGATGAGGACGTTCCTTGCCCGTCAGTAGTCCAAAACGAAAATATCTTTTCCTTGCGTGTTCTGGTTGTTGAGTTCCTTGATTAGCGCTTGTCATAGTCTTGGTCAAGTTTTCCGTAATGAAAGTATTTTCTGAATTGTGTTCGAGGGGCGTTTTCGACATGTATATGGCATTTTGTATTTTCCTGCTTCAAAATCGGCATAATCATTGACCCTTTCCGTTCTATATGTCACCAATGATGTAGAAGAGGCCAGTTTACCTCATCTCCAGTAATCGATGGACTTAAGTTAAGTTTATTATTAAAGGGGTTAAGAATAATGTCATCAGTTCCCTGAAAGTTCTTTTTTGCATGGGGATATGAAATCTTAATGAATTTCTTCGTCCATATTGCTCAATTTCCGCCACGTTGCATCGGAGAGTCAAAACTTCATTTATCAACGATTCATTTTCGACATTTAATGTTTGGTTTTCCTCTTTGATTTTCATGTTTCCGGTCATGAAATTACCTGTAACGTTTGCTATGTTTCGAAAATGTTGCTATGTTGAGTCTACTGCATTCAGTGTTTAACTACGCGTACATACAAACATACATTCATAAAACGCGAATTTTTGAAAAATATAAACTTTTAAAAATCTATGTTTTACTTACCGGGATAGTGTGTTAAAGTCAATTTAAATTTCATTACAGCTGTTAATATTTTTAAGTGCGGTTATGCAGGATATAGTTTATTGCGAAAGTTTAGGTAATTTATATTTTTATGACGACTATGACGAGTATACACAAATCAGATTATTTTTCTCTTGACAATGAAGAAAATCATGACCAGAATGTTTCGAAAGATAAAAGAATCCAAGACCTTGCAGTTTGCATCCCACGAATCCGTCTTTGCAAGACACCAACAATTGACTTAGGATTGACCGCAGCTTATCGTGTATGAAAATGGGAAATATGACATACGACATGAGGTATTAAAAATCTTTGATAAACTGATAACACACTTGAAACCTTCTATGAAAATTAAGATAGAAAAACAAATAAATGCATTTGACAAAGAAAAAACGATGGATAAATATGACCCCTTTCTCCATAAAAAATAAATTAATTGCTGCTTGCAGAGAAAAATAATATAATACTGTATTACAAAATGTAGATATGTCTGCTTAACCATTTTTTCCGAAAACTTGTATGTAGTTAAGGAAATATATATGAGATTTCCAGATAAAAAAATAGAAATAATGCTATTATTAATCGTGTTAACTTGATTAATATTTTAGACTGGCATATTATTTGGTGCTTATTCAAAGACAATGCTGCAACATAATGACATGTTGATGTAAAAAATTACAGATTGGCTAGTTTTTTTCGGGAAAATGAGTAAAAAAATCTTTTTACACAATTTTGTCATTGAAAAAATAATCGGATATTTTCGATAAACGTGATCTGTTATTATGATAATGCAATTAAAAGCGTTAAAAGTATAAGAATTTTGTAAATTTGAAATTTTCACCGCATTTTGCTAGATGTGATTTTTTATTAATTCTAGCGTCTTGTTATGAAATTTCTGATTTAAACATACTAGAGTATGTAATCAAATTAACAGTAAGATTTTGTAGACCAGGATATATATGTAGTTTGATGACAATCAAGTTTACGTTCATTACAAAAAAATTACCTCAAAAATACTTCCGTATAATAACCAATCTAATTTTTGCTTCAGATCAAATCATTCATTTAATTTTACTCACACTCCATTGCCATCATTTTAAATGATTCAGCTGTTAAAAAACGTTTAATGAAGTTTATTAAGAAAGGCAAATTTATACATAGCTGTACGAATATTGAAAAGCCCCTTTGATTGATATTCAGGGTTATGAAGACAGCCCCCCTAGGGTGAACCTAGCGTATGTGTACCCCATGTCCTAATCCCCACCTTCAATGGAAAAAAATATATTAGCAAATCGTTTTAAATGTTGAGAAATGCTGTTTGAATTCTACATCTCACCCCACACTAAATCCAAAACATGGGTCACTCATGGACGACAAATAAAATACGATGACCAAAAGCTCAATTTGTAAATTCCGTTTTCTCGTTGTTGGAGTGTAGCAGTCTCTCTAACATTCACCCCATATTTTTTTTTATTTTCATTAATCATGTTAATATTTCAGCATAATGATCGTACAATTAACTGATTATCATATCGTAAGTTTAGTAGCTGTTATAACATAAGACCACGAAACCAACGAAGTTGAATGGGTACCCAACCTTTCTCTAACGAGTGGTCAAAGGAAAAAATCACAGAAAACAAAAGCAGCAGCCGACAAACCATAAAAATCAAACAGAAAGTCACCCAATCCGACTAGAAAGTACCTTAATTACAATAAATATACTATAATCAAGTGCATGCAAAAAGAAAATACATCCCTAATTATGCTCGCAGTTACTTAAAGCAAGCTTAGGGTGAGATTTCTGATGAAAAAACATCATGCCTCGGCACGCCACGTGATGTCACCAAAAACAGTAGGTCTGACGATTAAATACTATGTTGTCAATAAACGTGAAGAAAGACAAGATGGCCGCAATGTCAAATGAATTGATATATGTGTAATGATGCGATCATTTTATTAATATTTTGTACCAACAAAAACAAGTTTCAATGTCTTGACTACAACGTCGAACTTGCACCCCTTGTGGATACGTTTGTTTAACAGAACGATGAAGAAGAAAAAGACACCCCAAATCACAAATGCGTTCTAAAATTTTGTATGTAAACATACGTGTTTTTTCTATAAATGGGATGCTTTAGGCGACAAAAAAGTTGGTCCCACAGAGATGGTTGGTACATGGGAGGTTTACCAATCCCACATACTATAAGCTGACTTTCAACATATGACATCTTGGTTTGAGTGCTGTCTCTCTGACATTTACCGCATATCTTTATTTCTTTATCATTTTCATAGATATTATCAAGTCTAATTCTAATGAATTATCATATCATTCTGCGCCTAGTTAATATATTTCACCGAAAAGGAATAGGGATTTTTTTCTTGATAAAGTGTTTTGGGTAGAGTGATATAAAAAAAAATAGAAAAATCATTCCTTTCTGCTGTTTTGTACTAAAGTTGAGTAGAGTGTTTTTTCCAAAACGCGCCATCGATTTTTAATACTCAAAAAGTGCAAAAAATATAGTTCATACACAAGTTAATATTATAAAATATTTATTGTAAAAATCAGTAGTAAGATTTTTTTATGGTAGTAAGTGCATTATTTAACACATCAGACATGATAGTGGTTTAACAGTTACTTGAAGATTACATAAACCGACATTTGAAAGAATTCTGTGGCTTAATTGAAACCTGTACATCGTTTGATAGAAGCAGCCTTTAAATTTGTGGGGCTTAAATATGGTTTCCGCCATGTTGGTGGCTAGGGAGCTATTAAAATTACTTATTTCAATCGACATAACTTCTGCATATGACCCTGATATTGCTACCATGTTATACATATTGGCTGCTTTGTCTGCATGTACGGAGATACATTGTTTGTAAAGTTCTTAAATCTTTGTTTGGTCGTAATAATTTTATGTGATTAAATCGTGCCTATATAAGATATACACATGGTTTTTCTGCATGACTTGTCTACAATGTTGTGTTTTGAACATTTTTTAGTTTATCACAACAATTTATAAATTACCTCGTGTTATTCTTTTCTTTGAATTCTTCGTGCACGTTGGTATGTAGACTCTTTTAGTGAAAAGCCGTAACATATTTGATTTAGACAAAGTTTAGAACCAATATGCTTTTCTCTAAAAGAGTACAGTTTTAGGTCTTCTGATAGTAATATGACGGTTGGACGCATCTTTATATCTCGAACTGGTACAGACACATGATGTTGAGCAAATAGTATGTTATATGTCCAGTTTTAAGAATGCGTTTCAATCTTTTTATAATTACCACAAAAATTGAACATGACTTAATATGACTGCAATGTACTTAAGTAAACTTAATTATTTATTATGACAATACAGGTGCCACTAGTGGAGCAGGACTTGCTTACTCTTCCGGAGTACCTGAACTCACCCTGGTTTTTGTAGAGTTCGTGTTACTCCATCCATAGTTTTCAGTGTAGTGTCGTGTGTTCTATGTTTGTCTTTCGTCTATCGTTTTATTTTGTTGGTTATGGTCTTGTCTGTCTTCCGACATAACGATTTCTGTCTGCCCCTTTGGCATCTTTGAATTCCTCTTTCTTATCATATGTTCCTGTTTTTCCTATTTGGTTGATTATGCGCCTTTAGCTCATTGTCGTACTATCTTTCTTTTATTGTTTGCACTGTACTTATGTTTTACCTTGCATTATGGTATTGACTAATAAATATTAGGACCAAAAACTATATTTTGGACTGAATTGTTGCAGTTTTCTGTGATTATTTAGAAAACATCAGACAATCATTTTCTGTTTATTTGCTTCAATAGTTTCCATGTTTCTATTTCATTTTGTAAATTTATGTTAAATGCAATATATTCTACAGTGGGAAAATTATTACACGTAATGAAAAAGATAAAATGAAATATTGTCAATCAATTACTAGTATATATATCGTTGGTCCATAAATACTGATGCAAGAAAAACAACCAAGTCCAGCTTCAATTTTTATTAGTTTTTTCTACATGTTTTAGCAATCAATGGTGTCACAAGAGGTAACCAATTTTCAACATTATATATAAAAACTTCACAGCCGAATCGATCGGACAGGTACAAAATCAAAACATATATATACAATCTGGGCAATAAATGGATGTTAGAAAAACTATATGAATTAAAATGTTTAGTCTGATATATAAAATTTATGTTTAGTCTGATATATAACATTTATGAACCTATGATACTATTTAAATAAAAAAATTCAACTTTCAGCATAGAGATAGGATTATCAGAATCATAAGCAGCATCGGGTTTCAAAGCCTACTACTGCGGTCCAATCCTAGGATTTAAGGAACAAAAATTCTTGTGAATGTGTATCGCATTAAAACGTGATGCGTCGAATGATTTACTGATTTAAATGGCAAAACAGAAAACAAAAAAGATATGAAATGACGAAAAATCGACTGTATCAGTCAGTATATTTACAAAATGTAGATTACAACAAAATGTCTCGGCCAAGATGAAAAATATAGCTAGGAATAATTCGCGCGTATGTGTTCTTTATTTTTTGTTATTCTACGTTATTTTCATAACTTGTTGATAAAACGGAGATCATTTTGTGTAGACAATTTGAAAATGAGTTCCTTTTTTATATGTTGTAATAATATTCGATATAAAAATATCAAAAGATCAAGCATGTTTCTTGGTAGGGTTTAATGTAATAGACTGTCAAAGTTATCCAATCCCCCTCGTTCGGAAAACTGTTGAATTCTCGTATACGCAATTACTGGCATATTAAAGAAATGAAAAAAAAAAAAACGTCTTCATTGTATTTTCATTTCTTTATCACAATACTAGCAACTACTTGATAAAATTAAAAAAAAATTCATATTTTTAGTTGAAGGTTAGTATTTTGAAAATAAATAAATGTAAAGGTAAGCTAGTAGCAATTTTGAGATACCCTTAACATGCTTAATTTTAGGCATGTTTTTCCAGAAAAAATTCTTTGTAGGTTAAACTGAACTTTGATCGTAGTAACAAATTCACTATCTTGCCACATTCCGAATTTTCATGTTTTCATGCAATATATATACACGTACAATAACACAATTATAATTAGAAAATGGTTATCAACACGATCAATGAGATAACTGTCTCAAAAACCAACAGAGAATGCTTTCTGCAATATATTTACACTACATATATCTTTATATATTTTAAATATAACATTGTTCGTTATTGTTGTTCTAAATTAGAATTAGTCAAGACAATGTACATTATATTTGTAAGAACACATTAAAATATTATAGTAAGTACTTTTCTAAAAAATAATATAGGGTCAACCTGTCTGATTAAGCATCCCTGGTTATGATTCAGTATAATAGTTCGGATTGCTTTGATAAGGTGGAGGTGCTGAACCGTCACTGTTGCTGCACTTTACCGAATATTCTGCTATTTCAGTACGATCTGGAAGGGGGTCTATGTAAACATCTGCTGGATTTGATTTGTCTCTATTATGCCTGCAGCAGTAAATACCAGCTATAACGATGAGAGTGAGAATAATACCAGACGCCAAAGAACCACCTATAATAGGACCAAGGCTTGTATTCTCGCTGTCCTGGCTGTCAGTAGACGGAGGTGAAGGTGGAGGTGGTGGATCTTAAAGAAACAAACGCACCAAAGGTGAGTTAAAAATCAATAAAAGGTAAATGTAGTCAATAATCAATAAAAGGTAAATGTAGTCAATAATCAATAAAAGGTAAATGTAGCCAATAATTAATAAAAGTTAAATGTATCAAAATGCAACATGTGAATATCAGTTGTTAACATTCCAACATTAAATATTTATGAGACAATTTTGATAAATTTATTCGTTTGGTTGAAAGAGAAAGCCATAAGCAAAATATCTCATTCATACAATGGTGATAAGATTTGAAGCAAGCCAGAATACAAAGAAACTTGCGCAAAATTCAGACTGACAAACCATAAAATGAGAGAGTCGGTTGCATCATGTTGGTATGGTATAAAAGCAAGAAACTTTAAGTTCTTTTTAAATGTTTTCATTCAAAATATTTATTAGCAAACAAACTTGTTCAAGTTGTTATAAAAAATTCCCTTACAGTATCATTCATGAGATTTAAAAATGTCCATCTTTTGATTGTTGAAAGTGGAAGTAGAATATCTGTGTATATTAAAGATTAATTATAATTCATGTTAATATATGAATCATATACTTACCACACGTATTCCGTTTTGAGGGGCTGGTTTTACCGAAAGTACACTCTTCTTTTGGTCTACAGCAAGGTGTGGTAATAAGACCCCCAATGTCTGTATATTCGCACCAGCTACATTCTGCCTTACTGAAACACTCTCTGAAAATATCAGTGGCAAAATCTATCTATTATTTGCTCAAAAACATCTTGATTAAATCCAAATTTTTATGCATATATATAAAAGATAAAGATAATCATATTTTAATTAAACGAAAGAAAGCATTAGCATTTCAAGCTGTGTCACGTTTAGGTATATTCAGTCTTATCGCAATAGCATGGATTTTATTCTCTAAACAATCTAATGACTGATCGTGAAGTCAGTTTATTCCGTATGAACCATGTCAGGTGAAGTCATATCTATGTAGAACATGCTACTCCAGGATATTTAACAGGTGAGATTATTTATGATGTATGTATCTGCGTATGCTTATTCCGTATGTCAGTCTGTTGATTGTACAAGGCTTTGCCTATTGATAAGGTCACTAGAAACTTGAAAAATACCATCATTTGATTTTGTGCGGAGACCTTCCAATTCTTATTTAATTTATCTCCGATTTCCACTACTGAATGATAAAATGACTGTTTGTTCCACGGGACCCAAAACGGGGCCGGGATATAGCAATAGGACGTTTGGTTTCTCCGCCTGCAGGTAAAACCCCTTCTAACGTTCGAGCGGGATATATAAATACTCGAAAAGGCGATAGCAAAGGTCTAAAGGCACTAAAGGTTCGTCCCTGGTTATGGGGATATATAAGTTTACAGTTCGTCCAGAGGGGTCAGTAGACGACCAGTTGCAAGGTAAAGTTTTCCGCCACTTTCTAACCTGTATTTTTAATGGCATTCTAAACGTCCTGCCTTTACCCGTCCCCTACTCACAGTCTACACACTTATACATGTTATAAATTATTAGCTAACTAGACATAAAAATGACCGATAAATTTGTTTCAAACAATATTTTGCTCTCCTAGTGACATTTCGACATTTAAAACTTTTTTGTCTCGTCTCTAATGCAAAATAAATCAAAACGTTTTACGGAGTTGTACAAATATAAAATTCCACGATATTTAAAAGATCCGACTGTTCCAATCGTTTTACACTGATTAACCACACCTTTTGCAGCCAAGATTTTCCCTTATAATTACGTGTTGACGAAACCAAGCATCGACGACAAGAAGTATAAACCTCCTGATTTCACTTGTTAAAGTTCCCTTTTCAAATAAGATCCAGTCGGTCAGGAGATTACTCGTGACCACATCATTGTAGGAAATATTCCCCTAAGAAACGCGTTTACAAAGGCTCCTAGTTCCGTGAACATCAATCTATGATTTGGAAGTTCAATTTTAAGATCCTTATGGATTCTGTTGATGATTATGACAGACAACTGTACTAAACGCGATGGTGGGGACTAGATACCACTTCCTAATGAGTGAACTCCGTGAGGTTGTTAATACATATACGAAATTACGAGTTATGCCAGACACCTCTCTCAACTACATGACAAATATACCTGCCGACAAAGACCATAATAATTTTGTTTTTGTTTGTAAATCACAAAAAATAGACTGCTTGATAATTGAATTGGCGTTGAAAATTTATTTGCCAACCCAACATATATCCTGTGTGATTTGAATTATTATGAGATATTTGGAAGCAAAAGAGGAGTCATTTACCCGCCCTTGTAGGTTTGACTGTGATGCCATCCATAGTTTCTCATTCATATGGTTTCTTCGCATTCTATTTTAGTCACTGATCAAATTGAATTCATTGCAAGGATATTCTTTTTATATTATGTGCCATGTGGCGGTCACATAGTAATTCTTTTTGTTATTCCAATTTAATTGCTATGAAATGTGGGTCGGTTTTCAAGGTAAGCGAGAAACTACATAATAACTCTTCCATTCTTCGATATATCTCAATTCTCAATTGATTTCTAATCAAACTTCATTAACGCAAACTTGTGTGATTTTCTGACCAAAACAAAGCTGCAAATAAATATGATTCTCCGCTACAAAGGAAAATGACTATTCAGTCCCAAACCCCATTCCTTCAACAAAAATTCTTTTGCTGATTCTTTGCATCACTATTATCTAATTATTCATAACACGATTTGTTTCCCCCTTTTTAATACATATAACAAATTATTACTCCGAAATGAGAGAGACTTTTTTCCTAAATGATTAAATGTAACTATCGTTCATTTATTTTGATTACTAATAAACCATGATATTCAACTATTGTTTCGTTTATTTTTGCTGAAAAGTTTTATTATTCTTTTAACATTTTATTCAAATAATGCACACGATTCGCATGGTCTAAAACAACGCCATCAGGAGCTACTGCTCCTGAAAATGACGTTAGCCTCCACTTGCCCTTAGATACGCGGGTACCATGTAACCCGGGTGTAAGTGTGTAAGGGGAAAGAACCAGCCAAATGAGTAGAGGAAAGTAAATAATTTTGGTCATTAGTACATTAAGGTATCATAAAAACAGTTTTGACTCCCGTCAACTGGTATTTGGACAAATAGAATATTAAAGTCTAAAAAGAATTACAGGATTGAGAATAAACAAAACCGGTTTCAAATTATTCAAAATTCAGTTATTTTTATGCAATATATGTATAAAGAAAGTTCTGAGATAAGGGTCGTGCTGCCTGCCCTAAACATGTTTCTACAAAAAAATTCTGAATAAAGATGAAATGAAGTACCGTTAAATAACCCGATGGCAAAGGATCCTTGGAAGTAGTCTCTCTAAAAATCAGGCAATAGGAGAATCATGACCGCAAAACACACTAATCAGACAAAAAATTGTGTGTAGTTTGAGGTTTTGTACAAGAATTGAAAATACTTGTCATTTAGCTTCAGAAGCTTTAGATGTTTTCTATAGACTGCAATTAAGTTATATTTGGTGGAGTTATGTTCTTATTTGGCTTTCACAGTGAATTTCTTGCTTGTTTTTATAATATTTTTTTTTAATATTCTACATTTGAATTTTTATTGATGTCTGTGTGCTTTTCTAGGTCATGATTCAAATTTCCTTTTTCTTGATTACCTTAACATAAACGTCGATTATTCTTATTACAAAGAAATTATAGAACCAATGTCATCAAGTTACGAACGTTCAAATGGACTGATCTATTAATATGTCATCGACAGATGGCATTCAATAGACTGGCAGATGATTTATTTACACCGTATTCCTAGTCGCGTTATTGGTTTTGCAGAAACACACGACATTTCTTGCATATACCCTCTAACAAGTATGAAAACAATTCCTTTGTTTTATCATTTGATCAAGATACAAGTCATAATACATTATATCAAGATACTGATATCTTAAATGAAATATATAAACTTCTAAAAAGGATAACCAACAGTAATTGGGAGTAGGCGGTGGGCTAGATAGGTATACCGTGCACCCCCCAGGACTCATCCTCACCAACTTTTTTAAATTTGTAATTATACCATTTTTCATATTTTAAATGTTAACAAGCATAATATTGGGATGCTTTTAGGTTATACGGTGTTTTTTTTTTTTTTTTTTTGGTACCCCGCCATGTTATTTTTGCATAATTTTATGTTGACGGACGTTTAATGACATGTAAACATACATAAATCCATAATAATAAGGTATTGTTGGAAAGGTAAATGTATGAGCTTTTCAAAACATGATTTTTTTAAAATTTAATTGACAATCTAAAAAGTTATAGCAAAAATTCTAGCCCTACCCCTACCTAAATTTCCGGAAAACTCTTTTTTTTTTCCTTTTCAACTATAATACTGAAGTCTGTATGAAGTTTTGATGCATTATTTGTATATGATATAATAATATATAGACGTTTACTGAATTTTATAACCCCTATGTTGTTTGCTTTCGTTATTTTGATACCAAAAATCATGAAAAACCAAGATTTTGAAAATTTCAGATTTCTTCCGTTTTTCTCCATTTTCGTAATGCAGCGAAATAATTAGTTATTTTTTCATCATACACTTGCTTTATTTGAATAGTACAATACATAAGGCATCATATAAGCCCAAGAAACCTATGCTAAATTGTTGTTCAACTCAAAGTTTTATGAAAATTGTAACCCTACCCCTAGGAAATTTAATCATATTTATTGAAATAGCAGTATTGTATATCAAAGAAACCTAATATATGTCTTTAAATAGTCTAAGTTGCTAGAAAATGATTAAATGAAACATAATATGAGCGTTAACAGATATATAAGTCCGGATTTCTTCTTAATTTTCGAAAAAATGGGTGATTTACGAATAATAGATTTTTACAAAATGCTATGCAAGGTCCCTTTACCGCACTTTTCAGTATTTCTATTGCCCAAAGTACTGATTTTATTGCATAAATGCATTCAAAAATTATATCTGATGAATTATATTTAATTTTTATTGTTTTTAAAATAAGTTTAGTGACAAAAATTACCAGTTTTCTAAGAAAATATTAAGAGTTTCCAGCCTTTTGACT
>JARWCS010342120.1:0-11499 GCA_034783895.1 Geukensia demissa | reverse complement strand
TTAGTTTTCAGTGTAGTGCTGTGTGTTCTATGTTTGTCTTTCGTTTCATTTTGTTGGCCATGGTCTTGTCTGTCTTCGATATTCCGACTTAACCATTTCTGTCTACCCCTTTGGTATCTGCGAATTCCTTTTACTGATTATCTGTAACTCAGCTATTAAAATCTACTTGAAATTTAAGATAACTCAATCTCTTATCTTGATCTTCATCAAAAATAGGCACTAGCGTGAAGACTTTAACTTTCCAATGGTCAACTTTCCATTCACATTTAGCAACACACCAGCAAATCCAGTGTTAAATCTAAGCGCTCATACATATATCTAATAGTTTGTGTTGACTACAATGATTTGCCCTTTATTTCGACACCAAGACCTTGTTGGTCGTTATCTAGATTAAGACGGACCTTCTCCTGTGTCGATTGTATGCATTTCACATCAAACGCGCTGATCGTTTTCTCCGCCAGGAAATTGGATCCCTTTTAGTACACAATTGCGGGACATCATTTTGAAACCACTGGGTCGATGCCATTGATGGAGGACAAGAGGTTTCCGATGGTTTACACCAGCCCAAGTGCCAGACTTGTCTGAAATGAAATTTATTACAAATTGTTTTACAGAAATTTCCAAAATTTAATTTCTAGACCCTTTCAATTACGGAAGGTTCATTCCTTGTACTGAACATAGTAGATCCTCTTCTGCCAGATTTAGCTTCCTATTTCTATTTGTATAGATATGAGTACCTCTTTTAATTTTATTTCGGATCTAAGTATTCTTATGTTTTGGTTCTAATGCTTTTGGTGAGAAGGGGACCATGTTATTCATGTTTATGTACGTTATTAGGATTTTGGTGTTGTATGTTATTTAGCCATGCTTCGCTTTTGTCGAATTCTTGTCCGATTTGCTATCTCTTTACTTGTCCCCTATTGACTGAGCAATCGGTCTTCACTTTGATCTCTACCAAAATTTCATTTGACTTTTGCAAATTAGGTGCCTTTTCGAACAACTAAATTCCAGCGGATTTTTCAAGTATCGGCAAAGGAAAGTGCCGCTGTTACACAAAGGATACAACTCAATATTGTCTTAAGAAGAATCAAATTTAAGCTGGAATTCATGTAAAAGTTTTGCGTTCGAACGCAGATCAATGCAGCATAGCGAGGTGTGGTACTTACAAACTATACAAAACGAAATGTGAAATTGTAAGAGTTATCTGTTAGAGAAGTTCGTGAATATTCCAATACATAACCAGAGGCTCCCAATTATCTTTATCACTTACCTGGTTGTGACTTTATTCTTTTTTGCTACGGATCGAAGGAATGCAATAAAACTTTTTGTAGAGAAAATCTGTGGACAATTTTAAAGCCAATTGAAATGATTTGTCCTGTGAATGATCCAGTTATGTTGTACCGATCGCAAAAATTAACACGGTCACCACAGCCTGATATATTTGTGATGTATGATATTTTGCTTGCAGATTTGAAATTCATGATAGCACCACACCTTTAGTTTATCATTGATTCTGTGCTCAAAGACCCCCCGCCCCGAGGGCGGCTAAGGATAGAAATATACGCTTGCAGGTAAAACCCCTGCCAAAGGGGTGTATAAATACTCCATCTTTCCTTTACAAAGGTTGTAATGGGGAAAGAATATAAGGCAGTACGTATCTCCGTCCTGGAGGAACAAGTTATCTAAAAGGACCGTCCCTGGTTGTTGGGATGTATAAATTCACAATCGTCCGGAGGAAGATGTTAAAGAATGCCACTTTTTTGAGCTTGTTAATTAAAGACCCCTGGTAACATTTCATTATGAGTGGTCAGTAGGCGGCCATTTACAAGGCTAAAATTTCAGACACTATCCAACCAGTTAGTTACATTAACTGCGTGTATATCTACTTTTATGTTTCGCAGTTGATTCGATACTCTCATTCCTGTTTCAAGTATCAGGATTTTCTGAAGAGAGCATTCTGTTTTGTTGCATAATTAACTACAACAATGATGCATCCAAACAAGGTTGAAATCGTCCCTCATTAAATACTATGGTCGCCATCATGAATTGGTTGATTCATATGGTATCAGTGTATCTCAACTAGTTATGGACATGTTACAGTTATTACAACAATAAGTTGACCTCTTCTCGGATTGACGTCAACCCGGATTTGAGTTTAAGGATTCCACGACGGGGCAAGACAGGGGATGCTTACCCTTCATGAGCACCTCATCCCACTCCGGTTTTGTAAGGGAGTTCTTGGATTCCAAGCCTTTGTTCCTTTTGCTTTTATTTTATCTTTTGGTTTGTTTCGAATATGTCGTGTATCTTTGGACTATGGACTAGAACGAAACACCTCCAAAAATTTGGTATTTTTACTAAAAAGAGACGGTTATTAAACAACATTTTCAAAAAACTTGGTGATGTGAAACAAAATCTAAAATTTGGACCAAATATGGGGCTTATCGCGTACCATCATTTATATGATGTACCCCTTTCATTTACTAACATAATTCAATATATGATAAACAGTATTAGTTGCAATCTTTGTGTGCTCGGAATCTAATAATTGCAACGTTAAATTAATTTTTATACAGGACATACTTTTATTCTTGAATGCACATCAAGTATGTTGGTTTAATGCACACAAAGACGCAATTTGTATCTCTTGATTGCATTGTATGTATAAGGTATGCTCTAAGTTTTTCCGTAAAATACCCTCCGATTGCATTTCTAGTAAATGGTTTCGTTTTATATCCTGGGCATTACCTTTCTAGTCGTTTCCATTGAAAATATCAACTTAAATGAAAAGAAAATGACAAGTATTTTTAAGTAGAGTGAATTTTAATATGTTTAAAGTCAGTTTAATTCTATAGACGCGTTTTTCAATCATATGTTTCTAACTTTTCTAGACTATAAATGATGTCACATAATATATTTCACGGTAATTACTTGACACTCTGTTACGACCTTTGACATGCATATTACAGAATGCTATTGTATTTTACTTTTAAATTAACTTTCTAATATATGATTAATTTGTAAGGTCATGCATAAAAATGTACGAGGAAAGTGTTTTGAAATTCTATACTATATTTACGGCTTCATTCTCCATATGCTTTAAATTACAGAATTTTTGTGTGAGAACGGGTAATTTACAAAATTAAGAGGTACAGTGCCTATCATGCAAACTTACAATTATTTTCATATGCCACCAGATTCCGACCGTTTCGTAAAGAATATTTTAATAAAGATATCGAACAACGTTTTCCTGATCAAATTGAGCAAGATACACAGGGCCAAATCCAGAATTTTTCAGTACGGGGTGCGAGTCTATTTAGAAGATCTGTGCTCCGCGTAAGTGTCACAAGAGTATCCAAGACGATGTTGGTAAAGTCCTAACCGAGAAAACATTTTAAAAACAGGGTGTGAGTTTATATCAGTCTGCTACTCTTTTCAATTTTCTGAGAGAAATGGATAGAATGTTCGAATCGCAATGAAATACTATACTGTTTATCGCTTTTAAGGTACGGGACGTGGATGGGAGCTACAAAATGCCAAATAAGCCTTTTTATAAGGACAGGAAAGGACAGTAAACGATGTGGCAACATTTGGTCCCAGAATTAACCGAAGTTAACATTGGAAAAAAGTCTTTACGAAAACGCCATTAATTTTGCAACATAAGTCTACTTCACTATGCTCTCACAACGTTTTGCTCAGTGAATTTTTTTATCGGGACAGACTATTTAGAGCGCATTCGTGTATTGCCACGACATTATCTATTAGAATGCATCAATTCAATGTCAATCTCTTTGTAAACTTCCGTTTATGTGTAGCAATGTCGAATTCATTCCATCCGCATCTGCATACGGAGAATATATTTTTGAGTTGATACTCTACTCCTATCTGGATTTTATTACAAGAGGGTTACTACTAACAAATAACTAACGAACGAAGGATTTCTCATATAAAAGTTAAGGTCATCTCTCTGGATATTTTCAGGCGCCGTCATGATTTATTTGACCGGTACGAAATATCCATTTTACAAATGACATATAGGAGATCTTCCAAATGTCGAAACTACGAATCCGTTCCTATACCGGTTGTAACTTAATACCGACTTTGACTACCGAGTTACACGAAGGGTAACATTATAGTTGCACAGGAGTTGCCTACCCTTCCGGAGCATTTGAACTCATCTCTATTTTTGTTCGAATCGTGTTACTCCAAACTGTATTTTTCAGTGTAGTGTTTTGTGTATGGTCGTCTTTCATTTCAATTTGTTAACATGATCTTCTGATTGAACGATTTTTATCTGTCCCTTGATATTTTTGAATATGAAAATGAAAAGATATGGGGTAAATGTCAGAGATACTGCACTCTAAACACGAAACAAAACATCATGTTTACGTAAACTATAACTGCTCATATTCCTTTTTATATTTAAAAGATCTTTTGATAAAATCATATAACAGATGAACTTTTTTCCCAATGCCTGAAACTGCTACATTTCAATGTTAACGAAGAAAATTAAAGATCAACTGTGCTTGTAAGAAGTAATTTCCCTAGTTTATCACATGTACGTCAAAGGGGGGAAATCAGTGTCTGATTATATTTATGATTATTCACAAGTATTCAAAGGGGATAGTTTCCATTGTTTGACATTCAGTGGAAATTCAGGTCTTTTCGTTCCTCCTCATTTGGTGTATGCGACTGGCCACAAACTCATTACTCAATATTAAGAGCGGTTGTGAAGAGGTCTTTAACGTTCTGAAAATGTGGCATTTCTTCCAATAGGTGACCGAAATAAAGTGTTCAATCCGACGAATGTATTTTCCAACCATTGCATGTCCCTTTAGGAAAGGATTTTACCTCCTTGCAGAGAAACTGAACGGTCTGTTTCCAATATCCCAGTCGCCCTCGCGTTTTCAATCATAAAAGTCTGACAAAGTTTACAAACACAGATTATATGTCATCGGGCACAAAAATATCTTCCGACTTAATTCTACACAACTGAATAAAAATAATTTTCTCAACGGTCGTGATATTTTCCTTCACATATATTAACATTCGTTGGTTTGTATTTATTCGAGACCAGATTAAACATTTACTGTAAAATCGCCGATATTTTTTACCATTTGCGAATTAAAATTTACCAAGTAAAAAGTTGGAAATAGATCTTAAATAAGGCATATTATGCAGCTTCACCTGCTGCTGGAATTAACGTGTCGCAGTTGATTTGCTACTCTCAGTATCAGGATTTTCTGAACAGAGGGTTGCTGTTGTCTTGTAAATTGTTGTTACAAATAAACACCATAACTTAAATCCAGTGTAGTATATCCATGTGAGAGATCAGAAGTGCATAGTCCAAAGTGACAAGACAAATTTGCAACAAACTAAAAGGAACAAAGCCTTGGAATCCACGAACTCCTTTACAAAACGGGAGTGGGATCAGGTGCTCTGGAAGGGTAAGCATCCACTGTCTTGCGCGCAACACCGTCGTGGAATCCTTAAAGTCTAATCCGGGTTAACGTAAATCCGAGATGAGGTCAACTTATTTTTGTATTACCGGTAACAGGTCTATAACTAGTTGAGATACACTGATACCATATGTATCAACCAATTCGTGATGGCGACCATAAAAGTTTAGGAGGGACGACTTCAACCTTGATTGGATGTATCCTTGTTGTAGTAATTTAAAAATTCTCCCTCAGATTTTATTTTCTCGATACGAATTAGTTAGTCGTCACCTCATCGACCTCGAAAATGTACTTGATGTTTATAGTTCAAAATCCAACACGGTTCATAACAAACCTGGTTCTCATAAGCTACGACATCACTCAAAAATTCTGGCTAGATTTAGTGTAAAAATATAATTAATATTTAAAGAAAACAAGGTATTTTGCAAGTGCCAAAAATAAAACTTATCGTCAGCATGTAGGACAAAAATGTAACAAAATAATTATTGGGCAGTACAATAAAGACAATATTTAAAGGTACATGTAACATTTACGTATAACTTGATTCAGTTTCTACTGTGGTTTTACAATTTATAAGATAGTTGGAGCCAACTTTTTCAGACCACCTTACTGCAGTCTTGTCAAAAAATAAATATCAAACAAAAACTTATGAAACAACTACAGGAATTGTGGACTAATAAAAAGAAAACAACAAAGCAACATGATTTTCGTACTTGTATGTGACAGGCATCTGTACGTATGGTACAGATGCCTGTCACATAGACAGATTGATTTGGGGTTTAACACCACTTTCAACAATATTTCAGTCATATTGCGACGGTCAGTTTTACTGGTGGAGAAAGCCGAAATCAGGCGATAAAAGAAAGAGTATATAATATATGCCAGATAAAAGAAAGAGTATATAATATATGCCAGATAAAAAAAAAAAGAGTATATAATATATGCCAGAAAGACACAAACCACAACTTACAGGTTTATAACAAACATTCAAAAGCCAAATTTATCATGTGGGTGTAAAAATCTTTCCAGGATTTACCTTCAGCAGACACACCAGGACGATCAGTCAATTTTTAATTTTTAATTTTTAGTTTAGTTACATGTATCCGTTCCAATCTGAATGTTTTCTGTCAAATTCTTCGATAATAATATAGAATTTTTTCCTGTGGTACTCTATACACCCAATTAAATTGATCAATCGTAATTAACAGGGTATTGGCTAACAAATGATACTCATACATAAATGTCAATTGTTTTTTTTTCTGCTGAAAATGGATAACAGTCAATTTAATACCAAAAATAAACACAGGTCATTTATCATATGTATAATTGGTTACGTTTTATCTCATCGTAAAAGTTCCTTTACTGCCGATGGGGTTACGAAATAAAATATAAATGTGTTTTATGATATAATGGAAATACTGCAATATTTTCTATTAAATACGAAGGCAACATTAAATTTATTATCACTTCATTTTATTAATATATATACACTTTGTATCAGCCATTAATCTGTTCTGAAAATAGTTCGGATGTGCCATTAAAATCATAGGTTATCTGAGCAGTGCTATAAACAACCCAACTTGATAATATGGCGTTTAACTGACAATAAAAAATTCTTTGCCCATTCTTCGTGTAGCTTAATGTTATTTTAAATGAATCGTGATCAACATTCTAACCGCGTGAAGTGTAATATATAGTCTATGTATCATGACTGCTAAATAGTAGACCAGATCTCACGATCTCGAGTCGCATTTCCAATCTATCCAAGAAATATTCCTCGAAGCAGTTTCTTACGGTAAGGTCATTTACTAAAATATCCTTTCAAACTTTAAAAAAAAATCGTACTTACCATGCTGACTTTGCGATCTGCACTGAATTGTAATTTTGCTAAAACCCATACAAATGAAAGAACCGAATAATTGAAAACATGGTAAACTTTAAATTTACATGGCATAGGGTCTTAATATGTTTAACAAAGTCGAGTCATGATGGGCCATGTGAAACTTTTCAATCCATTGACTGATTGATTGCTGCTTAACGTCCAGCTTGCAATACTTCAGCCATATTCAGGGCGGGAACAAGTTTACAAACAATCAATCAATAGGTAGACAGTGGGCAAGGGATCGGTCGGTATGGGAGGGACTTTTAGACTGCCACTGGAAAAATAAAAGGTTGGCTAGGATCGGAAAATATTGTCTTGTAACTGACCGCCTTACTAACCACACAAATGAGCTGTACCAAGGGGTCTTTAACATGCTTTGAACATGGTATTTTATTAACATTTTGGCGGAGTGTGAATTAAACATCTCACAACCAGTGACGCCCCTTTGAGAGGACTACTGCCTCCAGGACAGTGATACCTAGTGCCTATTCAATCCTGGGCAAAACCTTTGCGAAGGAGAGATCTAGTATGTATACATACCGCTCCAACTAACGGACGCCCCTTTAGCAGGGGTTACCTGCAGGAGAAGAAATCAAACGGTCTGTTTCTATATCCCTGCCGCCCTCGGGGTAGAAGTCAATCGGTCAATACAAAATATAAGTTGATTTGCTGTATGGTTTCTGACGAAATGATTTTTAAAGAATGGTCATCGGAATTTAATACATGTACCTGCTAGAACGACCCTAATAAATTTCCAATCAGAACCAGAATAGTCAGCTATTGGTCCTGCCAAATTACAGGTTTACCAAAAATGATAAAAGAAATCAAACTTGGAAGCCAAATCCAGCGGTAGGGACAACTACTCGGTGAAATATCCGTGATTTCAGTGCTTTGAAATTTAAACAAATACATTAAATTCTGAAAAAAACAATATTTGATCCCAGTAGTTTCAAAATACAGGTTTACCCATGTTGAATAAATTTAGTGAGTCAAGTGTAGAATACCCCTGTGAGAGATCAAGAGTGCATAGTTAAAAAAAAGATAAAACGAAAACAAAATGAACAAAGGCTTGGAATCCAGGAACTCCTTTACAAACAGGAGTGGGATCTGGTGCTCCGGAAGGGTAAGCGAATTTTGATGTGTCTCATCAGTAGCATTACAACTGAAATATAGGAAGTCCAAGATCTTGACATAATAAAAGATGTACTAAAATCGAAACAATCCAACTTTTTCCAATCAGACCAGTGGTTCCAGGGGAGAAAATAAAAATGTGAAAGATTACGGACGACGGACACACGGTTGTTATACATGTAATAATAACAAAATTTACAGGAGAAACTATATTTAAATTCAATCTGGCGAACGATCAAAAGCTTTCAACGGTAGCTGGCTAGTGTTCAAAATGGGCTGGCGAGTGTTCAACTGTAGCTAGCTAGGGTTCAAATCGTTGAAAGCTTTTTGCTGTCAAAAGCGTTCAACGAAGGCTGGAAAATTGAAAACTAGCTAGCTATTGTTGCTAGCAAATTGAAAGCCTCGTATATAACTTTCGCCAGGCCGCTACTGTAAGTGATGACAATAGCCAGACTTAATGGTTGCTAAAACAGATACATGTAAGAGGCAAAAAAATGGATGAAAGAATTAAAATGACAGTTGAAAAGTAAGGGTTACTTATCGAAAACACTATAACTGATTAAATCTAAAAAGGCAGTGGGAATAAAAATATGAATAGTCCCGATACTTATATTTCATATATTGATTGATTATTTGGTTGCTGCTTAAGGTCCAGCAACATTTAGCCATTTTCAGGATGGAAAAAAAGTTAACAATATATCAATATTTTGACAATCAATGTGGGGCGAACCGGTAAGGATGGATAACTTTAGACTGCCACTAGACAAAATACGGGTTTGATAACGTCTCCCTCCCGACGGATTGTGAATTAATACACTCCCACAACCTGGGATACCTCTTTTGTAGGACAAGTGCCTCTAGGATAATACTACTGATTTTTCTTCCCCAGCACTTCCTGTGGTAGGGGTGGTCGACAACCTGGTGAGTAAATATTTTAAGAAGCCTGATACCAAGTTCATTTACATAGACTTCAAGCATTTAAGCAATATGCACTTGAGTGTCTTACATTCCTAAAAAGTTGTCTGATGGTTAATAGCGATACATGTTGTTTGATCGGTAGAAAAAAGCCGTACAGAAAGATTGTCAGTTATCTACGTTTGTAGCCGTATACTTTGAAACTGTACCACCTAATAACACTTCTGGGCATCTTGAGATACACCTCAATACCTCTGCTACAAACGTAGACAACAGATTTATCCCCAGATGATTCAACCGAATTACCGTCAAAGTATGTGTCCGAGATAAAGTTCATAACGAAAAGGTAAAACGCAGAATACATTTGTAAGTCCTGTCAGGATGTAAATTATAAATTCTAAGCCACATTTACAAACTGGGACGCTAAAATACCCAAGTTCGTGTACTTAAATTCAATGTTTATACTTCCTTCTCGCCCACTATAGAATGGCAAAAATATTACAGACTGGCATTGAACTGTTTACAGTCAATTAATCAATGTGTCTCAAGTAATTTTTTGACGTAAATGTGTTATTTTTGCCCCTACAAAATTATGATATAGTATTTATTTCATTTGAGGTTGAGCAGTCACGGATATTTTTAGTTGATCTGGCCTAAAAGACGTGTGATCTTTTGCCATCACTTTTAGCGTGTCGTCGTCGGCATCGTCTGCTAACCTTTTACATTTTCATCTTCTTCTACGGAACCACTGAACAGATTTCAATAAAACCTAGCAAAATGTTAGGCAGGTAGTTCCTAACCAGATTTGTGCTTTAAATACCGATTGGAAATTCAACATGGCCGCGGCCATGGCTAATTTTTTATCTGATTGGTCCAAATTACAAAATCGTTTTATCAGAAAGCACAAAGTGGTTCGTGTTGTTTCTTTGCATAAATGATTGTTATTTGGTCCTGCCTTTAATTTGTGAATCATTTGCCGATCAGGAATTTAACATGGCCGCCATGTCTCGACTTTATTTATCATTGGAACCTATAGAAAGTTTACATTTCCATTTTTTCTGAAACTACTGAACAGTTTTAAACGGAACCTGACAGAGATGTTAGGCGTTTGGTTCTTTTCCAGATTTGTGTTTTTGGTGCCGATCGGAAATTCAACATTGCCACCAGTGCCAATATTGTTTCTGATTGGCCGAGATTTTAAAAATATTCTTGTAAGAAACCACAAAGTGGATTGAATTGCAACTTTATAGAAATTATTTTAAGATGGTACTGTAGTTGATCTGTGAATCGTTTCCAGATCGAAAATCCAAGACCCAATGAAAATTTCACATTTTTATTTTCTTTTCTGAAACCTTCGAACAGATTCATCTAAACTTGGCAGAAATGTTTGTCTGGTGGTCCTTTACTAGATTTGTGTTTTTGGCGCTGAACAAAAATTCCACATGGCTACTAGGGCCAATTATGTTTTCTGATTGGTCCAATTAAAAAATCTTCTTGTCAGAAGACACAAAGCAGAAATGGTTGTAAAGAAAAGTGAAATATTTGACATTGAATAATAGGACACTCATGATTCCACTTAGTTTAGCATAAATAGTTGCCATAATGGTACACAATTTAGAAGTCACCTTTGTCAAGTGAACTATTTGGCATTTGCACAACCCAAGTTTTCTTTGACCTCTAATGATATTTAAACAATAAATCAAATTGGACGTGTTGACACCGTAGTAAAGGAAAATTTGGTTTCATGATCGGTTGCTGTTGAGTTTTTAACTAGCAGACAACAATTGCGAGTACTCTTTTGAGGTCAATACTTTTGTTGTATCTTGCATTAGTTTTAGTTGTATCTGTTGTTTGTATTCAGTATCGATCTCAAGAGTTAAACCCATTTCAACAGATTTTATAGTGTGTTTTTATTGCTGTTTTGTCACACCAATGTCCCAGGTTACGGGGAGAGTTGAGCGCTCAGCAACCGGTTTAACCCCGCCACATACTTATGTGTCTGTCCCAAGCCAGGAACCTGTAGCCCAGTGGTTGTCGTTGTTTGATTAGTCATTTATTGTTATTTGTTCGCCAATTTCGCAATAGATTAGGTCGATTGTCGTGTTTTATGTA
>JARWCS010342110.1:0-11500 GCA_034783895.1 Geukensia demissa | reverse complement strand
TTGCGCGCAACACCCATTGTGGAATCCTTAAACTCTCAGGGTTAACGTCAATCCGAGAAGAGGTCAACTTATTTTGTATTACCGGTAACTGGTCCATATCTACTTTAAATACACTGATACCGTACGGAACAACCAATTCGTGATGGCGACCATAAAATTGTAGGAGGGACGACTTCAACATTGATTGTATCTATCCTTCTTGTAGTAATTTAAGCGACAACAGCAATGCTGTCTTCAGAATCTGATATTTGGAAAAGTCACGAGAGTATCGAATCAACTGCGACACAAAACCCCGTAGACAGGGGAAGTTTACCAAAGGAAAGTTGAAGTCATCCCGTTAGTCGTAAATCTTAGCAACAAGTTTTCCATTTTGGTCAATTTCGAGGAATAAATCAACAGTTGAAGTAGATTTTTTTTTAATCAGTGGTTTCCTTTATTTCTACTTCGCTGGGATATATTTGGTCGAGATGTTCACTGAACGTTGGATTTTTCAATGACAAAACATCATCGATATAGCGAAAAGTAAAATAAAACGATTTAGCCGATTTCTTTTTTTTATTTCGCAGGAATATAATAATGAATTCTACTTCGTACGAGTACATTAACAAATCGGCTAGAAGGTGCGCACAATTTGTGCCAACGGTCTGTTGAAAAACTCGCCCATCAAATTCTACAAAAATGTTGTCAATCAGAAAGACCAGCATTTTGAGAATATCGCCTTCACAGTATTTATTAGCACAAGCTGTATGTTCTCTAATAAAGTAAGACATCTTTTTACCTAAAACCTTTTTTTCCAAATCCACATAACAATTTCATAAATGTTCAAATAAGTTAAACCACAATTTTTTTCTTCCAAATCATTATATAACATGTGTATAAGTGATACTGTTATGTATGCAGTTTATCATTAATCGATTAATCGATATCGCACTTTCAACTATAGTTGGGCGTTCGCTTTAATAAATGTACAAGCTTTATTTTTTCCTTTGATTATTAAGAATATCTTTTTATTTTATAATGTTTTATTTTGCATAGTTCATTATTGCATATATATATATCATCTGACAATATAATCCATATTCTTCCTTTTAACTACAATAGAATTACAAAGCTTTGTTGTTATGTTATGTTATGTTATTCCTTGCTTTTTAAGAGCGTTTTAAGGGTATTTACGAATATTAATGATTTGTCCCGAGTGTACACGGATAAATACGAGCAATTTACGATATCGTAAGAGCTCATTATGGATTGTAAGGAGTTTATTACGAAAAGTTACGATTTAGATTAGCTTTTACGTGTAAACTACGATCTGTTCTCCTTCTTATGGTATCCAGTTATCCATCAAATGTTTTATGATTACTAGCTGCTGCGCATACGTAGGATAATAATAAATAAATATTTACAAAAGGATAGTGCCAGAAATAAACAAATACTAACATGACATGTGGTTAAAACTATTTACATAACTACTAGGTACTACCTTTGGAGGTAGTACATTCCAACATAAAAGTTAACGGAAAGAATGAATATTTGTAACAGTCTTTGAATGTAAGTATGTGTCTGTAAATTTGTGTATGAAATTGTCGGGTTCTATTGTCTGTTGGTATGAGTAAATCTGATGGTCCGGTGAACAATTTTATCAAACATAAGTCTAGATTTAAGTCTGCGTTTTTATAAAGTAGGCCAATTTAAAGTATTTAGCATGTCTGTAACGTTACTGGTGTTGTGATAACGATTGCAGGCATATCTAGTTGCCCGACGTTGAACCATCTCAAGTTTATTGCATTGTTCTGCAGTATGAGGTTTAAAACCGAACAGGCATATTCTAGTTTTGGTCGGACAAGTGCTAGTTATGCCTGGGACTTAATGTTTGTGTTTGATGTTTTCAGATTTGTTTTTTGAAATCCTAGACTTTTATTTGCATTGCCAATGATGTTGTGTGTATTCTGATTCCATTTTAAATCAGATTGCAATGTTTTACCAAGATATTTAGCAGAGGAGACACATTCTAGGGTATATTACTGTGAAGAATGTAGTCTTGTTTAATTGTATTTTTCTTATTTGAGACTGTGAGAACTGTACATTTGTCTGGATGGAAAGCCATCAGCCAGTCTTCTTCCCACTTTGCAGCAGCATCAAGATCTTCCTGAAGGCTATCACAATCTTCTTTAGATTTGATGCTTTTGTAAATGATGCTGTCGTCGGCGAACAGTCTGAGTTTACTGGATTTCAGATATTCTGGTAGGTCGTTTATGTAAACCAGAAATATAACTGGACTCAGAACTGTTCCCTGTGGGGCACCAGAAGTAACTGGAGCAACGTCTGATGACTCTCCATTCAGGACAGCTGTTTGTGTGCGGTTTGATAAAAAGGCAGAGATCCAGTTAAGTGTTTCATTTTGTATTCCATAGAAGTGTAGTTTGTATAAGAGTCTTTGATGTGGGACTTTGTCAAAAGCTTTGGCAAAGTCCATAATTATAAGGTCTGTTTGGGTGTTATTGTCTGAATTTGAAGCCAGTTCTTGTATGAAAGATAGAAGTTGTGTTTCACATGATCTAGAGTGTCTGAAGCCGTGCTGGAGGTCGTATAATAAGTTGTTTTTTTCTAAGTGATTAATTAAATGTTTTGTTATGACATGTTCCATTAGTTTGCAACTGATACAAGTGAGAGAGATTGGTATGTAGTTAACTGCTTTGTATTTTTCACCTTTTTTGTATGCTGGTGCGACATTTGCATGTTTCCAGTCAGATGGTATACAGCCAGATGTAAGTGATTTCTGGAAAATAACGGTGAGGATAGGTGCCGTTATGTTTTGAAGTTGTTTTAGAACTCTGCCGCTGATGTTATCTGGGCCAGTGGCTTTGTGCGGATTGATGTTGTGTATGCCAGGTGTGGTTATTGTGAGTGATGGTATGACTGGATGGGGACTTGGTCCTTTATCAGGCATATTACTTGCTGTTTCGGTGGTAAAGACTGATTGGAATTGCTCATTTAAAATATTGGCTTTTTGTTTTGTATCAGTTATTAATTGTCCCTCTTTTTTCAGGGGAGCAACTCCACTATTGTCAGTTCTGATTGATTTAATATAGGAAAAGAGTTTTTTCGGTTTTGATTGGTTGCTGTAACTTTGGTCAGGGTCATTTGTTGGAAGGTCAAGGATAATTTTTTCTATGTATGTACAATAGGCACGTCTCTGTTCTTGTTGGACTTGTTGTTTAAGTTTTTTATATTTAAGTATATGCTTTTTGTCCTTTTTCATTTTAGAGTACAATTTATTCTTCTTATTTATCATTTTTCTGAGTTTGTTGTGAACCCAGGGAAGTCGATGTTTATATGTTAACATTTTATGTGGGATGTTTGTATCTATTGATTTTGTGATGTTGTTTTTAAATAAGTCCCACATTTCGTCTATAGTACTGTTGTTAGTATTCATAACAGTAAGCTCTTCAAGTGTTTTTTGAAGGTCTGCCTCTATGTTTTCCCAGTTCGCTTTGTCATATTTAAGTATTTTTCTAGGATGTTGTCTGACTTTACGAAGCCATGTGTCTGTTTCTATGTAGACGATGTCATGGTCACTTAGTCCTAGTGGTGGAAGTGAGTTTACTCTGTTAACAGTTGTTGGATTGCTAACTAGGATTAAGTCTAATATTCTTTCTTCTCTAGTTGGTGTATTAACTATTTGTTGAAGGTTAAAATTTTCTAGTAACTCTAAAAGTTTATTGTGATGTTCAGATTCTGGTTTACCCGGTATGACCTGAGGTATAGACCAGTCGATATGACCTAAGTTAAAGTCACCCCCAATCATGATATTAGTATTTGATGATTGGTTGATTCTACTAAGTGATAGTTCTAGTTGTTGTAGAGATGTTCCTTTATCTGATGGTGGTCTGTAATATGCACCTACTAATAAGTTCTTACTACCAGTCATGTTTATTTGAGACCAAACTATTTCACAGTCAGTTTTAAGTTCGCTTACTTCTGTGCTTATAAGTTCTTTATTAAATCTATAAGTACACCTCCATGACTTTGGTTATTTATGTTTGGGGGTCTGTCTGATCTATAGACATTAAATAGTTCTGATGAAACGAATTCATATGATGAAATATTTGTTAACGTGTTGATAACGGGCTGTTACGAATAGATAGGAGTTAATTACGATTGTTACGTTTTTGACTCAAAAGTGAACATTCATAATAATATGTATCACCATTTTAATATATTGTATGCAAAATGTGTAATTTATTTGTTCTCTCGAAAGTAATCGTATCTATACTGAAAGCATTCGTAATGACTCTTAACAACCCGTAGAGCGATTGTAACCCCGCCTGAATAAAATTGTAAATATTACTTACGCACTCGATATAATCCGTCAACAACTCGTAAGCTATCCGTAACGTATCTTAAACTCACTGGAAAGATTCGTAAAAATGTTAACGAGTGTTTTACTGATTGATGGGGGTCGTTTTTGTGGATTTGCGACCAGTGTACGATACTTAAGGAATGTTACAATTTATCTAACTGTTATTTACGGAAAATTAAAAATAATTTACAATCGTGATAAAAAATTTGACATGTCAACTTTTACTGATTGATACAAGTATGTGCGAGTTGTGTCGAGTTTTGAACGGATACCGAGGAATGGTTTACGAATACTTGCGATTGACTACGAGCCGGAGATCGGTAAGGATTCGTAAGAAAAATCCGTGAGTGTGAAGGTGGTATCAGTTTCTTTCTAATTAATAGCAAAAATCTAGTTATTTTTGTCTTTTCAAGATTACAAAAAAAGTTAGCAGTCTTCAATGTTTTAGAGATTCTTAAATAGTAGACAAATAAGAAAAAAAAATGTATGAAATGGAGACATGCAAAAAGTTGGTTAGAATTGTTTTAAAATTAATTTTAATGATCCGTAATTAAGGAAACTAGAACAGGGAATTATGTCAAAAATCTGATCCAAAAGCACCAGGATTGAAATGGTATGTATGGTGGTCACAACAGTTTATTCGATTTTGATACAGAATCTAAGGTATTTTAAATTGTTCGACGCTTTTTCAAGCACATGCATTTAATGTTTAAATGTGAAAAGCGCCATATTTTTTATGTATGTCGGACCTCATAAGTTTTTGGTAACACCGGAAATCAGATCTGCGCAGTCTCTTAGAAAGATGACTGCCCCCCTCCAGCTGGGAAGAGACTAACGCTTCCAATGATCAAGGGACATTAAGGCCCTCGAAAGAAGAGAATCTGATATGGAGGGGGGCCTTAATTATTCGGGTTATAAGATTAATGTTCGTTATCATTTTAATTGTTTATGCATGAGGTATATTTAATTCTGAGTGTAAGAAAGAGGGTAACGAAGATAATATTAAAGTACGTGAACGTGAAATCAAATCATCCTGGATATGGATAGCTGCTTTAGGTAAAATAAACTGGTACATTCTCTTGCTAGCATAGCTCCTTGGGGTGTATCATTTATAGTTTGACGCAATCGCAAATTGCAATTTTTGGAGTTGCCAATATTGCATACGGATACGCCTTTAAACAAGTAAGGGAAACTCATCACCTTGTTGAAGATGTCATTTATTGTCGAATTTACAGGTGGGTTTGGAACTAAAAGTTGTATTCGTATCATAAATATTTGAACTAAAATTGCCCAACACCGAGTTTCAGTTGTCAATATTTGAAACAAAACTCTTTTGTCGTTAATTTTATCAAGAACTAATAAAGATGCCTTGTTTAATTTCTTGATCATTTTTACAGCCGAAGGTCGTCAGTTTGTTACTTTGAACCACATATATGAAATATGGGAGTCGAAAAAATTCGTATGTACGAGATCAATTTCTAGTCTAAATGCAGAAGAAAAACACAAGAAAATAAGTCATCAATTGTCATGGTTGTAGCTTAAAATTTTATTCTTGATTTGAAAAGCTCGGTTTAATAGACTCTTAATTGGTGTTTAGGTTAATTTGGATAAATATTGCAAAATCGCATTATAGTTTAGTATTCTATATTCAAGAAGATAAATCATTTTATGACGCAGAGCTCGGGCAGTCAAGTGCATACATATGCTCAAAATGAGTAGTGATTGCCGATTGTAGCAAATTGTCGTATTTTGTTCACAAAACCCCACAAATGCACTTTATTTATAATAAACCGGTCGTTTCCCAAATAATTCTTGGTCGTTCAAAACTTTCTCTTACATAAAGAGAGCTCTGAATGGGTTATGCTTCAAAGACCGTTCGTCTGTCAACATCGTGATATTTTACATATCTTTCCACACATAATGTACACAAAACAACCAATATTGAGTTGATTTGAATCAGTATTAACGCCGGACCTACGTCTTAAAACAACGAGTTAAATTACAGAACGAGTTAAATTAAGGACAACCTCGTTATATTTTCAAAAGCTAACAAAATAAGATGTTATAATATAAGCCAAAGTGGTTAGAGATAGTTATCTCGGATTATAATTCAAGATCACGCTTTTTCGAATTCGTTATATCGAATTATAATTCGTGATCACGGTTTCCTGAATAAATAATATCGAATTTAATTCGTGATCACGGTTTCTGGAATTCATTATCCCGAATTGTAAATCGAGATAACGAATACTGAAATTCAAGATTTGATATCATATCTTAATTTGTTATCATGGTTTTCTAGAATTTTACATCTCTAATTGCAATGCGTTATCAAAGTTTCTGGAATTTTGATAATCATATTAGTATTCATAATCACGAATTCTAAAATTCGATATATCCAATTTAAATGCATTAAAGTACCTGTGATATTCGAGACACGGAAGGTTCCTAATTGCAACATTAAAGAAAGTAAGGTAGAGTCGAGCTGCCGAGCTGCCTTAGGTAGACCATTGATACCCCCTTTAATCGGAATAAATTTATTTTATATCTTTCAAATAAAAAGAACGAGATGTCAAATAAAGAAAAAGTCGGTAAATTTATTAACTCGATATGAACCTTGGCGCAAAAGTTTCAACATCACTGCAATCATATTGTGAAGTAATAGGAGACAAGGTGCCACAGAATCTGGAAGACCCCCTAAAACTTATTCAATTAACTAAACAAATGTTGTGATTCTGATCCTTCTGGACCTCGGTACATATCGAAGGTACGATTATGTCAAATATTTCTTTTTATATCAAATAAAGGTAGAAACAAACCAACCCATAGCATTTTTTGTGCTCCAATGCACAGACGTAGTATCGTCGACATCTAGCAAACACTTCCCCTCAAACCGGCCTTAGGGGTCGTCTTGAACTTAAAGTGAGGTGCGAGTGTTAAAAGACTCACTTTGACTTTGTGAACAACAGCATTCAAAGCGCTGTTCCTTTGCTTGTATTTATGAGATTTTTTGTCATGAATATTTACACGACATCCTTTCTTTGTATGTAAAATATGAAAATGTACAACAAAAAGAAATTTTTTATAAAAATTTGTTCCCACTTTGGTTCTTTGGTTCTTTTTTATTTTATTTATATTTGTTTTTCGTTTCCATTTTGTTGGCCTTGGTCTTGTGCGTCTTCCGACTTAACGATTTCTGTCTGCCCCTTAATCTTTGAGTTCCTTTTATGAAAAACATTCCGAAATATTTGTCAGCTCTTGATTTTTTTATTTGAACATTAAGTCTCCTGCAATTTTATCATTAAGCTTTGGATCATCATAATGTTTTCTTAATTTAGGATTTTTGTGTCATATTTCATGATATTTATAGATCATAACATGCCATTTTCTTACAAACCTAAGTATCATACCGAGACCCCTTATAGCCTTTAGCCACATGGACGACTGGGCGTATTTATTTCCACAATTTTTTCAAAAGTTCTATTTTACTTTTCGCAAAGAACCAAACTACGTTTCCGCAATTTACCTGTGATGACTTACCTGTGTAGAGTAAAGGTATTACCTGAACTAAACTCACAATAAACTCTGTCTATCCATTTGTTACACGTACATGTATGTTAAAAATGTAGATGAACAGAGGGAATGCATTCATAGTATTAGATGGATTTACATACATATTTTCTCATACCTTGAAAAATGGAGAAATTGTCAACAGGTATTTTTCCTTTTGTATCATTTTTAAGATTTAAGTCAATGTTTAAAAATGAGTATGAGGAGAAGTAAAAATCTGCCACATTTTCATTTCTTGAAGTATATAAAAGGTTAATTTTCGAGTTAAAGAACTAATTACACTTTTTACTATACTAACCCTTTCCATAAATGCAAAACTAATTTCCTAATTTCATAGATAACTTAATTTCGCAGAATCAATATAGATAGAATAAACCTCTGATTAGTGACATTTTTAAAGATTCAAGATTTTATTGTACACTAAGACAGTACATGAGTGTAGTTAACAAGAGGCAGACATTTATGCACATCAATGCAATGGTAAACTAGACAGAGATGTTATTTAAATATAGACAATTTATAATACATGGGCAATCAGTGCATATATAGAGTACTATAGAATTCAAAAATCAGATTTCACTACAATAATCCATTTACGTTTTCAATAATCAGTCTTAGTTCTTTAAGTAAGTTACATTACGAAAACTCAGCATTCTTTTTATTTTTATATCAGACGGGTTGCAGCGATAGAAGTTGGGTATGAATTTCAAACTCAGCTGTTGCATCTAACTATTAGTACAAGTAAACAGATGGTGAAACCCATCAACAACAGACTTATCGCTACACAGGTTACAAATACGCTTCTCACGAGAAATGTTGTTCCATTGTCCTGTCTAGAAATTAGAAACTTTAAATTACTATTTCAATGAAGTTTTGAAATATAAATTCGGTGGTTCCTCTGTTACCTTTTTAATTAATAAATTACTGTTTTTTCCTTTGAACTTTTAGATATGTCAGAAAACTGAATAAACTGGCTTTTAAAGTCTGTTTAATGTACGACTTTATTTCATGAACTCCCACTAATCACTGACTGTCCCAAACATAACTCGTACCAAACTTATCAATAATTGATTGACATATTGTATCAATTTGGAATGTACAACATTCGTTATTTGCAGTTTAAAAAGAAGTTGACACATTGTTTTGTTTGTCACAAATTTTAACCAGAAACACAACATTCTAATCTTGATTTATCTTTCAAGCGGGAAATAACCTTTTCCCCATGTACCATATTATTTGCTGTGCTCGAATTGACACCAAGTACCCTTCTCAAAACTAAAAACGAATCTTTTCTACAACATGAACATTTTCAAATGCCAGACCTCACAAGAGTTAAGTAAAATTGATACTATAAGCAAGTCTTATTAAAATGGGAGATGTGGCATGATTGTCCACAAGCCAGCCTTCCACCAAATGACAGTCGAATCTAAACTTCAACAGGCCCCATAACGGCCTTCAACAATGAACCAAAGTCCACATCATAACGGAAGCTGGAAAAGGCTCCTTAATACAAAATGTGAAACTATTCATAAAACACGACAATCGACTTAATCTTTTGAAAAAAATGTGAATAAATAACAATAAATGGCTAATTCAACAAAGACAATTGCTGCACCACAGGCTCCTGGCTACGGACAGGCACAAGTATGTGGCGGGGTTAAACCGGTTGATAAGCGCTCAACCGGCCCCCGTACCTGGGACAGTGGTTTGACAAAACAGCAATAAAACACACTATAAAAATCTGGTAAAATGGATTTAACACTTATGATCGATACTGAAAACAAGCACCAAATACAATTAAAACTAATATGGGATACAACAAAGGTATCCACCTCGAAAAAATACTCGCAGTTGCTGTCTGCTAGTTAAATACCCAAAAGCATCCGATCAGGAAACCATTTTTTTCCTTTCTTACGGTATTAATATAAACACGTCCAATTGGATTTAGTGTTTAAATATCATTAGAAGTCGAAGAAACATGGGTTATCCAAATGCCAAAAAAGAAATATAAAGACAGGAAATAGAAAATTTTATAATGAATATAAACTGTTTAGTTCCGTATTAAGCTATTAACAAGTACCAATAAAAACCATTTAATAATACCAAAAACCATTTTAACTGTAGATCAACCGGAATTGCAATTTTGTGTTTCTTTTTATATAGGGCATACAGTGTTTTCTGTGCTTGTGTTGCTAATTTATTTTTAGCAAAATTATATTTGCCATTGTAATTAAATGCAATTCCTAAATAGGATTGAAAGTTAATAATCTCAAGATCTTCGCCATATAATTCAATTATAATTATAATTATAGTTTATAATTATAAACATATTAATACACACACGTGCATACTAACGATACTTGTTTGAGTTTTGTTGGAGTACTGATTAACACTAGGATTTACCTGGAACGTGTAACGTAATGATCTTTTTTCACTTATTTTTGTATTTTTGTATCCATTCTTTACTCTAATTAATGTATTTTGGCTGTAAATTAAAACAATATAAACAAATTATTACATTATACATTCAGTAAAGAAATACATAAATGTAGTGCAATTTAGTAGTAGAGATTGCTATTTTTAAACATAGCATGGTCATACAGTCGAAAACCTCAATTAACATGACGTTATTATGCTTGCAAATGGCGTGTTAGGGCCGATCTGGACTTTCAACGTAAATTCCGTATCAACCTTAATGACCGATTTGGATTGACAAAGTAAAATACAATTCAGCCCTCGTATCAGCCCTGAAGGCGTTATAATTCCTGTCAATATTAGACATTCAGAAAAAAAGCATCATTAAATATGTGATAATTCTCAATACAGTGTGGTTTTAACTTACGGACAATATTCATAAAACACGTGCAAGATGGCATAACAATATGGTTTTTAAAAATTGATTACTTCGGTACAACAGGCTCCATTCAGACGACTTTCGATCCCAAGAACGTTCTGTTATATTTTATTGTTCAAATCAATTAAAACAATGTTAATTTTAAACTTTCATAGTAATTCATATTTTGTATTGATATTGTAAAAATTATCACATATCAAGTCTGACGAAAATATAAGCAAAGACATTTTCAGACATTTCAGGTATGCGTTCTTCAGTGGTTTCAATTCGACGGCCATGTGTGTACAAAGTGGTCAGAAGTATTGGCGCACTGATGTTTTTAACTATATATTCATGTAAAACCACAATTTTTCAAAAAAAAAATATTATGAAGTCATTTCTTACCAGATTTCCATGAAATTTGCTCTGTTAAAGAGAGAATTGCAAGGAGTTATATTGTATATTTGGGCATAATTTTCATTCTTGTACTTTTGAATAACTTGCGAGATGAACAGAGAAATTAAAATTTACATCATAATTTTACTTGCTTATATATGAAAAATAATGTCATAACTTTAACTCCATGTTTACATCAAACATTCTGTTAAAATACAAGTCAGAGAATCTGGCCTAAATAAACAATTAAACAATTTGAAATTTTCTGTTTGATAGTAAAAATTTCATGAAAATCGGATAAGAAATGGCTTCATGATAATTTTTTGAAAAAATAAAATTTT
>JARWCS010342099.1:0-11500 GCA_034783895.1 Geukensia demissa | reverse complement strand
AAATGCTTTAAATGTGAAAATACTAAGAAATTAATTAATTTGATGCAATATTTGATACTATTTTGTCGATTTTAATACAGATCGCACAAAATCATCACAACAAAATTTTGCACAATTCAAGACCTATCAAGTACAAATGTTTGGTTAAAATATTTTCGTGATGTTTTTGTGTGATCTATCTATTTTGAACAAAACACCTCCAAAAATTGAGTATTTTTACAGAAAATGTTAAATTCTTGTCAAAATAGTCAAAAATACCCTTTCATTTTGTCGAAATGACGAAAAGTATACAAGAAAAAGTAATGAATTATTAAAAGACGATTATTAAATAGCATTTTCACAACAACTTATTATTGTGTCACAAAATCTAAAATTTGGGCCAAATATGGGGATTAACGTACCTACTCCTTTGCACGGGTACAACATTTATTTTACAGTAGCAAATGCATAAAATATTATTATTTATTATTGCATTAAAGATGTAACCAGTATGGGGCTGTTTTAACCCTTGTCGCACACAATCAGCGCTCTAGCAAAAAGAACTCAATATACACATATATAATGTTTATGTAAAAAAAATATAGAGATGAATTTAAAACATTTGAAGAACAATATATTTTACGTTGTTTTTAAGAGAAAGACCGTGGATCAGGTTTTATTACTGAATACCACACATTTATTAAAACCTTCAGCAAGTTTAGGTGTAGAAGTTTTTTACTTTAAAGCTCGGGGCTATTTTATGCATTTGCTAAATATTTCAGCGCTTTGTATGATCAATTCTTTAATCAATTCACCCTTAGTTTTGTTTGTAACTTTTTAGGCTACGACTATTAGATGTCCGGTGTTCGAAAACCCTGTTTCCCAAAATTTCAGTGTCTTTTTCAAACCGATTAGAAATATATTATTTCTTCACTTATATATTTTCTTCCACAAATGATTAGTTCATTATGCCTGCATATTCGAAGTTGGTGTTGGTATCATGTAAAAACCAACGGATGCCACGTAGACACGCAGATATGTTAAGGAGCAGTTAAATATTCTGCACATTTGTGTTATATGGTTCTCATTTTTTAACGGTGCTGTCTGTTAAGGTATCACGAATTGAAAAGCCAATTTAATTAGCTTATTTTCATGTCATAAAATGTATTTCATATATATTCAATATTCTTATTTTAAATATGATAATGTCATAATATGTTTATTACAATGTCATAACAGTTATATCACAATGTCATAATATTTATATTACAATGTCAAAATATGTATATCACAATGTCATTATTTTTATACATGTGTATTACAATGTCATTTTATAAAGGTCTATTAAAATCAAAATAACTTGTAGTAGTTAGATGTTAAATATACAAGCAGATTTTCGATCTAAGACAGTGCTTTATCAGACTTGATTTACATGATCACATATAAAAAGGCCGTTAGTATAATGCTGGTTAAATTTGCAACATAAACTGTAATAACTAGTGAACTGGAATTAGTCGTTTCTGACTGCAGATTTACAACATTTGTATCTGCTTCTTTTGCAGGGAACGTTAGGAACAGGAGCTAATGGTTTAATCTAGACTGTTCATTTTACAGGAACGTTTTCAGGTCTCCAATTTGTCATTGTGGAAAGGTCTTCTTTCAATTTTAGGTCACTTTGACCATCAAGCTCTAGTTCTTGCGATTTATGAAAAATTTATGGTTAGTAACAACAAGTTGGCTTCTTGTCTTTGAAATTGTATTCAAGTAAGGAATTGTGGTCTACGTGTGTTACCTTGTCAATTGTTCCGTTACTATATCCTCTTTTTGAAATAGCTCGAGTTGACGATGGTTTTTCAGAAGTTCTTAAGAGAAAAACTTTCTAAATACAAAATTACCAATGTTAAATAAATATGGAAAATTTAGGTATGCTTTTGAATCATGTCTGTACAAGGCGCTGTGGTTACAGTGGTATAGATGGAAGCATTATGAAGAAAGAAACTATTTAATAATTTGTTGTCGTTGTATGGAAGTCGGTTTTGATTTACCCTTTCTTAATAAAATGGTAACCGGTTTTGTCTGGTCAGGATGGAAAAAGAAATTTATTGTACTATGAAAGCTGTTGCAATATTAAAAAAATAGATCGAACCCCGCATTTGTGCCATCCAATTGAAAGTTGGTAGATTCAATAAAATGCAGCCATAATTTAGTTTGTATAGAGCCGTTTCCAGACAGGAGTTCTTTTAAATTCCCATTAATACTCCATTTCCATGAGAGTGTATGTAGTAAGTAGAATCGTCCTGTTTTACAATATTAGGTTGATGGCAATAAATTTCATTATCAATGCGTCAATGCAAAGTAGCCAACTGTATTGAATCTTCATGCAATTATCTTTGGTGTTTCATGTCAAACCGTAAACCTTCAATAAGTACGTTCTTTTCTTGAACAAATGGTAGGCTTACAACAGTACTTTGCCCTGCGTTAGTTTTGCGTTTCGGACGAAATTTATTTTTTGGTGTTTTTGTTGTAGAAGGGGAATGGGTAATAGTATAGTGTTAAAAGTTTTCTTGTCATATCCTGTGTTTTTTTAGGTTTTTACCACCCAGTGTACATTTCATTTTACTTGTTACTGTGTTTTTAAGATTTTTCGATGTTTTCGATGTCTTAATAGACCTTTATAATATATCCCTTTTTACCTCTGTTTCTGTTGGCCTGAAAACAACCAGTTAAAGAAGTAGCTGCAATGGGTGATATGGACCTAGTGCAAATAATCATTTAAATTTAACATGGTTTTTTATGAAAATATATCTTAAGACCATTTGGTATAACTTATTTTCTTTGTTCTCATTTGATTTGATATGTGATGTCGAAATTTGGCTTTCTGTTTTTGGGGTGTTTTCTAAGTTGATAGAATTGGAGATATGAACTCATTTGTATGAATGTCTTTGTGCTTAGATGTATATTACAGGTCCCTTGTTGTATTGTTTGTTGTTCTTGATGAAAACAGGAGATTAAAAGAAGTCAGATTTTGTCATTTTTCAGAAATAGCGGCAAAGTGAAGCATTTAAGTTTGTCATACTACATTTCTTTATTTCCTGATTGTACTCCGTAATACGGGATAAAACTGGTATTTCTAGTTTTTATTTGGTCAGTTTATTTTAATTCCAATTATTTAGCATGATCGATTGATTGGTTTGATGACTGATGAATGAATGTTGGTTTGATTTCAGCGGTGAATACTTCCTGCAGATCCAAGACGAGCGCAAGTTAATGTGAATGAACTAGACAGACCATTTTTCTGACAAAGATTTTTTACATGCAAGCTCAAGCAGCAACAGTCCGCCGGAAGACGAGCCAATCTTGCTCTCCACGAAAGTTACAAAAATTAGTTTAAAAGTTTTTCATTGAAATTTCTATTCGTAACAAATATTATATAAAGACCGGACAATGATGCGCTCTATATTTTGAGGACCAAAAACTGGCAATTTTTAATGGTATTTTTTCTTGAAATTAGAAAAAAAGAAATTTGGTAAAATTCGGTACGTAGTTTTTAATTTAATGAAATTTGTTGGAATATAGTATTTGCTCTTGGTCAAGTATCATTTCAGTTTTCAAATCAAGTTGTTTCAGTTATCGTATTAAAATTAGAATTTTATTGTCTAAATTTAGGTCGTATGGTAGCTCTTTCTTTGGTGTCTTGTGTTTCTTGGTGGTTTTAAGGAAAGTCTTCTAATTTTGACCCAAAACAAAACAAGCGATAATTTTTCATTGTGAATCGCAAGGCCTGTATCTATTTGACACAACTCAAATATAGTTTTTTGTTCAAAATAGATTTGCCCGGTGAAGCATCGACTATTATAATGGCAACTAGAATGGCAGTTTTCTTGTTAACCGAAATAATGAGCACCTGTCATATGTTTTTCTAAGGTAGATAAATATACAGGTATATATTCAATTCAAGACTTAAATCAGTGTGATGCCTCGGTCACAAGTAATTATGTTAATAAACTTGACTGACTTATGTCACTATATAAGCCGACCCTTCGGACATTTTTGACCACATACTACTATTCTAATTAGGGTGACCAGACATCTTTGTATATTTAAAATTTCTTTAAAGTTTACTTCAATTAAAATGAATCAAGTAATAGTAAATAACATACTTCAGATTAATAATTAGTTCAAAACCGAGAGACAAGTATATATGTATTTTCTTGTAAAAAAATCTCTGGAATTTGCTTTACTCAGCATTTTTAGCAATTAGGAAAAAATTGTATTATCCTTTTTTTGGGTCAACGGTTACTTGAATTCTTATTTTGTCAACAATCTTTTTGATAAGAGAGAGAAAAGTAAGGCGCCATTATTTCAAGAACTTGTTTCGTGCCGCACGGAAATCTAGTACACTAGGGCAACAGCTTAACGACAAATTATGCATTGCACAACCCGGAAATGATGTGGATTGTGTCTGGCATATATTCCATATTTGTTTGTGTTTTAAATACTTTCTCCTTTCAAAAGACATGTATATCTAAAAATGTATGCTAAAAAGAAAAAAAAATCTTTTATATGATTTTTAAAAACTTTTCGATGTCACTTTATTTTCATGTCACATTTTCCTTTTTGTTGATCATATTCGAAATTCTTAGCGTGACATTTGTTGAGAATTATTAACCTGATGGTTTCTTTACGCGCCCATCCGCGTTTTTTCAAAACGAAAACCAGTATAAAAATTATCAAAGAAATCTATAGGCAACCACGTTTGACGGTCACAAAAAAGAGAAAATTTTTTTGTCCCTCAGATAGCCCGATCGGCTTTTGTCTATTTGTTTCTTGCTCTAGTTGCACAAACACACACAAAACGGATTTACATTTCTACCTTTCACCTTTAATACCACAATTGATACATTTTGCATTTTTGTAGGGTTCGTTTTACTCCAGCTTTAGTTTTCAGTGTTGTGTCGTATGTTCTATGTTTGTCTGTCGTTTCATTTTGTTAGCCATGGTCTTGTCTGTCTTCCAACTTTTGACGATTTCTGTCTGCCCCTTTGGTATCTTCGAATTCCTTTTAAGACACAAAAAACAATAATAAAATCAGTTATGAGAGTTTGCTAGTTTGGTCTTATTTCGTCAAAAATATAGTAATTAAATCAAATTAGTCCATACGACTCATTCATCATACCCTCAAGGATTGTTTATGATCATGTGACTAGTGTCCTCAACTTTAATCTGTTAATGTGAAATTCAAAGATATCTTATTATCAATTTATTCAAATGCAATCTGTAAATATGACCGAAAGGTAGACGCTGTATTCACAATGACTATTTTACATAATGCATTTAAAATTATCAAATATTAACCATTATCAAAATTTATATTTCTGTAATGAATTCAACAGTTCAAAAATAAAACAAAGTAAGAATTAGACTGTATGTTATAAAATGTTTTGCTGAAGGCAATTTTGATCAAAACACCTGCTAAATGTACTTTAAATAATGTGTAAAACACGAAAAACGATATTAAGTCATTCTAAGTGTTTCAGTGGATTTTACGAAACCAAATTCGTCGTTATATAGAACTAATTTTGAAAACATCACTGGCACAACTCATTTCAAATGCAAGACTTAAAAAGTAACAAGTCACATTGAAAACTTTAAAAACTAGACTAAACGTACAAAACATCAATCGTGTTACAAAAGTCAAAATAAAATAAAGATTTCCCGAAATTAAACTTAATGATCATTATCATGATATAAAAAGATTTGATAAATAAATCAAGGCTTTCACACCTATTAAGAACTGTTAACCACAGGACAGTCATGAACTAGACCAAGAAACACGTAAATGAATTATGATAAACAGATAGCAAGCTACCTTTAAAAGTGTTCAAGATTTGAATCTGGAAAAAACGGATGTGATTTATAAATTAAACAGAAATATACTAAATGCAAAGTAAATGATTTACTGCCCCTTTTGGTGTCTTCGAATTCCTTTTACATGTGGAAGGCTCAAAATATGGGCTGTCTAAATGGTTTGTTGTCATTATTAAAACTGCTTTGTAACGCTCGTTTTTTTCATTTAAACTCAAATGGTGTAAGATTTGTCCAAACAGAATTTGTCCAGACTAGAACATTGCCCTATATAAAAAGTTGGCTCTAATATTGGTGGCTAAAGTGTTTTCCGCCTGCCTAATCGTCTTTCGTTTTGGTGAATATAAATGCTCATTAAAGCAGGTGAATCAAATATTATGTTTTCGTAGGTCAAGTAATTTCTAATGTCAAAATTTTTAGTAACCCGAACAGTATCCGTCTCCAAAGTGAAGATACATGTGGAGCATCAAGGACGATTGCATCTCCTGGTACCGATAGAATATGTTCTTGATCCCATTGAATTTTATTTGAAATTGCTTCGTCCAAGTGCTTTCAAATTTTTTTCAAATCAGTGAGGAAAGGGTATAAAAAAATCCCACCCCATGTTGTGGTTCAACGGCAAGTACAACTAACAAACATATACGGTTTCGACATGAGTACAAAAGTGGGTCCTTTATAGCTTTGCATGACATTGTCAACCCACTCAAATAAAATATCACAGAAAAGGACGACCCATAGTGTACATGCCTTATACCGAAGGTAAATTCTGCGCTATATAATATAGAGAATGAGAGCTTCAGTGTTTTATAAGCCTTGCTTCTTTTAACCTCTAGTTATCAAATACTATTATACTGTAACGATCATAAAAGGAAGAGGTTTTCTAAGTTAAAACACAATATGAAAGGTCAGATTTATCATAGTAGTATTTGTATTTCCATCTTTTACAATCAAGCTGATTCAAACTTCTACCTAAACAATAACTCCTGCCACCCGAGTCCTGTAAACATGCCCCCAATATCACTTCTTACAAATGCGTCGCCTTCGAATCGACGACAATGACTCAAAGCACAGTTTCAGCAGATGACCACGTTCTTTTTATCCCCCCGCGAACGAAGTTCAGGTGGTATATAAGAATCACTTTGTTCGTGTGTCTGTGCAGATTCGTATCGGGCCTGTTGGATGTATCATCATGAGACGATGTCTCGAGTACAATCATGACCAATTTTATTAAATAACGAAGATTGCTCAATAAAATACTGTAGAAGGTCTTAAGGTTAAGCTGTCAAAAGGTTTCGGTTTTTATCGTATCTGATAATTTTTAACGTCAATGTTACCTTCAAGTTTTATAAATCTTTAGCATCTGAATTTTAGCGTTAGTGTATTTTTTAATAAAGCAATTATACTTTAAGAGAATAGATAATTTCATAAACTGTTACATGTTGCTTGAAAGCTACATTCAAAATTAAGCAAGTTTTTTATATGTTCATAAATACTTTATATTATATTTTCTTGTATATATATCATATATGCCCCCTGAACTACGTTTACGGGGGTATAAAAAGGACGTGGTCATCCGCCGTAATGCTTTGAAGCCATTGTTATCGCTTCAAAGGCGACGCAGCACCTGAACTCACCCTGGTTTGTGTAGGGTTCATGTTATTCTAGCTTTAGTTTTCAGTATTGTCTCGTATGTTCTATGTTTGTCTTTCGTTTTATTTTGTTTGCCATGGTCTTGTCTGTCTTCCGACTTAACGACTTCTGTCTGCCCATTTGGTATCTTCAAATTCCTTGTAAACACTGTATTTTGGTCTTCATTTGTAATGATGGTGTTATTTACCAAAACCAATCTACGAACGGAAAAAATACAGGTTTAACTGTAAATAAATAAGGGGAATTTTGTGCATTAAGCAAAACCATAATTTTAGTTATCAGCTTGTTATCTTATTTCAATAACAATAACAATCGTTAAATATGCCTGATAGACAGACGCTGTATTTCAAAAAGACTACTTAATAATATTATGCAGTCTAAATCTTCTAATGGCATTTTATTGTAATAAATTCAGCGGATCAAATTAACTAAGACAAAACAGTTAGGATGTTATCATTTTTTTGTTTCTAAAGGCAATTTCAAATCACCTGCTAATTTAAATAATGCCAAGGCAAAATTACAAATAATGAAAGAAATTATAATATCTAAGTATCAAAATAACGTTTTTCAAGTGACTTGGATGGAACCATATTTTTTCGTTTTTATAGAAAATGATTGTCAATGACCTTAATAAAACGCAAAATAGTTACAAATGTGAAGTTTGATTTTTGTCAATGTCCCTAATGCTTGATAACCAAGTCTTTCATCTATCATTGTATATAGATACTTAGACACTTTATTTAATAAAGTCCGTTAATATCTTAAATCAAGTTATCCAGGACATATTCAGATCTAATAAAATGTCAGTGCCAAGTAAAATTTCGGCTTATCAAAATGCTAATGACAGAAATTTTAAATTCGACGCGGATTTATACCTATTAACACAAATTAACTTTGTTATGAAAGTTTTGAATCACGATTTCAAACTGCAGATTTAATTCGCATTTTGAACTGAAAAACGTAATTTGTCAGATAATGAAGAAAATCGATCTCTCTCAATCTGAACAATGATTTTGGAATTATTCCCAAAACTGGACCCATTACATTGACTCAGATAATTCCGAGTCTAAACAGGCACCTGCACCCTTGTTGGATCATTTTGTGGATAAAAAATTCAACCCAAAAGGAAAACAGTTTTTAAAAGTGCTTATCATCCCGGATATTCTCTACAGAGATTTTTATTTTTCTGTTAAAACAGATGCAGAGGCCATTAAATTCTAATATACCATATCAAAAGTTGTTTAAACATGGGACTTTCCCTAAATATTTTTAAACGAAGGCTTCTCAATCAATAGTTAATTATGAAAGAAAATTTTACTACCCTTATTTTTCAGGCTTCATGAGTTATATCCTACTAATGGACTAGCTCAACTAATTATTATGAAATGAAAGGTGTACATGTGCAATGGCGTTGTGGTCTAAATATAGCAAAGCTTCGAATTTGACTGAATTGACCCGAAACATATGATAAGTATGATAGAATTGAAATGATTGTTAAACACAGTAATATTAGAGAAAAAATAATTAAAAAAATAAAATTCTAAAAAAAAAAAAATCACTATAAACTTCATTTGCTATTATGATGTATGGCCGTCCTTCACAGAAAAAAACCAGTTGGACATTGCAAAAACACGCTAAAGATTCTTTTTTTCTTATTTAACTCTTGTCAACGTTTACAAACCATCAAGACACTTAAATAAAAACGCTTTAAGACATATTCATTCTTTTTAAAACCTGCCATCGGTGAAATTGACGATTTAGAAGACATTATATTTATCTCTACTTAAAATCATAGAATATCTAGAATTTCAGGATACACCACTGCTTAAGGTGCCCCGTTGGTTGGGCGGAATGTAAAAATTTTCAACCCGTCTCGGACGAAAACGTAACCGCAGTGGCTCGTGTCAGCACGTTAATGATCCTTTTGCAAAAGCTCGAGTGGTTTTTGGTGGCCAGTTGCTTAGGATTAAGTCCCCACTCCTAACCCAAACTGTTCAAAATTGGAGTCCTGAGGCTAGAAAATTCCCTGGCCTAACCTCCCAGCTAACCCCTTTTATGATTAATTGTTTATAAAAATAGGAGATGTGGCAAGATTGTCCATAAGACAGCCACCCACCAACTGACAGTAGAATTTAAACTTCTACAGGTCTCATTACGGCCTTCAGCAATGAACCAGAGTCCATACCATAACGGAATCTGTAAGAGGCCCTTTAATACAAAATGTGAAACTATACATAAAACACGGCAATCGACCTAATCAAATGCAAAAATTGTGAACATATAACAATGAATGACTATTTAAACAACGACAACCACTGGACAACAGGTTCCTGGCTTGTGACAGGCACATTATTATGTGGCGGGGTTTAACCGGTTTGTGAGCACTCAACCCTGCACCTTTAACCTGTGGGATCAGTGACAAAACATGAAACAGATAGCCTAATACCACAACCCCATTGGTGCACTTAACTCAATAAGCCCAGAGACTTAGAATGCTCGCAAAAGCTAGCTCAAAGTGTCGCCAATAGGGATGAACATAAAACATGAAGAACAACAGATTATTTGACCACTGGAGTTACAGGTTCCTGACTTGGGACAGGCACATTTAGAATGTGGCGGGGTTAAACCGGATAGTGAGCGCTCAACCCTCCCCCTAACCTGTGACAATGGTGCGACAAAACACAATATAAAAATCGGTTGAAATGGATGATCGATACTGAAAACCCAATACAAGATACAACAAAAGTATCGATCTCAAAAGTGTAACCCCAGGTGCCACGTGTCTCATGTGCTTGTCCCAAGTCAGGAATTGTGGTAATAATTATGTCTTTGTGTTTAATGTATTATGTTAGATTTACATGTACATTTTGGATAAGATTCAGGTAAGACATGAAAGAGCAGTTACACTAGAGCTTTTCACAAACCTTGTTCTCCAACTTTTCTTTCATTTTCATATGTTGTGATGAAAAATAACTTCCTTTCAGGACTTTGATGAAGACGGATATATAAAACTTGTACTTACTATAGTTTGAATGCTATATAGACATCATAACTTTAGGACTTGTAGATCTGTAATACAAACACGTTTTATTCGCATTGTTTACATATTCAAATTTCCCACCCATTCGCCTGATTCGGCATTTAAAGAAAATATGAAAGAGTTCCGAATGTCGTTCACAAAAGCGCGAACATTTAATTTAGGCCACTCCAAATTTATTTCTAGTTCTTTGGATTTTTAGTCATAAAAATAAGCGCGAGCGAGCGAAAGTTTTAATTTAATTTTTTTTCTTGCAATGACAAAATATTGGAGCGCAACCTCAAAAACTGATGTGAAAATAACAGTTTAAAGTTTTTTAATTCCTTCCTTTTTGAATTTTTTTAGGAGCGAGCGAGCAAATTTTAATTTTTTATATTATGGAAAAACGACGAAAATTTATAAAAAATGAAAAAAAAAATGGAGCGAGTAAAGTTTTGTTGAAATTTTTAACCCATAATATGAGGAGCGAGCGAATCCGAAGAACTATTAATAAATTTGGAGTGGCCTTTGCATGTCATGCAAATAACTCGGTGATTATGTGAATACTACGATAGTTTATGACAACGGGCTGTTCTAAGTAAGTGAGTAACATTTTATTTTGACCCAGCAAATATATGTATATACAACATAAAACAAAGTCTTAAGAGCTTTTTACTGAACATAAGGCTTACTTGTTTCTTTTCCCTAGTGACAGGTTGATTTGCGAACCGCATCCACTTCTCTGAAACCTCTAGGCCAAAATGAACCGAAACTTGCCTTAATTTTTTGTGTTTTTATCACGTTTAATATCGTCCAAGGAGGTTATATGACCTCCTTGTTTCGTCCAACGATGGTCGTAATAGCGGGAAAATGTGGTTTCTGATTGTTCAGTAAAAATGAATATTCCTTTAGATTTTTACTCAAGCCCAAGGGGGGCTTGAGTTATCTATTACGATGTTAATTTTGAAACTGTCCAGTTATAGTTTTTCA
>JARWCS010342098.1:0-19591 GCA_034783895.1 Geukensia demissa | reverse complement strand
AACCCTATTATTCACCGGTGAATAACCCTAAGAAGTTAATAACCCTTCGTTCGGTATAATAAAACAATTATGGCCCTGAGAGGAGGTGAATATCCAAAATTGTCAACCTTAACTAAAGTTATTTCCCTGAGGGCTTTTGTATAATGTAAAACATGTCTAGCCGTCTTTGCAAAATATAATATTGGTTATTAATCGTTCGTCTGTAGTGATCTTAGTATGAAACGAATTAAAATTTAATATAGTTGTTCACAGTTTTATTAGTTTAATCTTTTTGAACCAATTAATGAAATTTATTTTAGAAAAATCGTGCAAAATGGCCGTTTTTCGTCTTTTGTGAAATTCACATTGTGTAGTTGGTGAATTAAAGGCGCCCACTTAAAAAAGCAACTCGGTACAAAGTTAAGAGGTGCATAGGCTATTCAAAAATTATCCCTTTTACCTTTTAACCTTTGATGGAGAAACAAATGAATACATGCGGGCTTATTGTTGAAGATGATTCCTGTTTCGGCACATAATTTAAATGTTTTGCTGGAACAAAGCTAGGTTTCAACTAGATATATTTAAAAATAACAATATTTTATGAACAATCATTTCATCTGTGCAAAGCTCGTGTTCTGCAGATTAAGACCATATATAACACTTTTTTTTATTTTTAGCGAGCGAAATGTACCGAGATTTTATACTAAGACTTGAAAAAGTGCTCACTACCAGATATGATATTTGTGAACCGTAAAGGTAAAGATTTGCGAATAAAGCTTAATACATGTCAAAATCATTGTAGGCCTTCAACCATATGGGAATGAGATATTAGTATTTACAAAAACTACTAATACAAGACAGGCAAGTCAATCTTTTGATGATTCCCTGGTCGCAAATAAAAAGATTTACGTAACAGTTCGCTGCAAGAACTTTGCAGGAGTGCAAAGTACAGCTTCATCAGATGGAATTGTAATCTCCGACGTACCGCCATCATCTGAGCATACCGCTCTGGAAATTCTGCCACAACCATTGACAGAGTACAGACCACGTGATAATCATCAAGGAAACAAAAACTCTATTAGAATGAAGTGGTCTGGTTTTACTGACACATTTAAAATAATGTCGTTTATTGTGAGTATCTTCTGTTAGTAAACATTTACATTCAGAGGACAACCGTTAATAGTAAATGATTTAATTCTTAATTATTTAATAAATAGTGACTATAGTTATACCTCAGTATATGTTCTCTATACTTAATGTTATAAAGATAAAATTACTATTATTCCATTGATTTAAATTTGCCTGTAAATAGTTAAACGGTTGATAGTTCCGATGACTATTTACCAGTTACGTCACCAAAGACATTGGAATCTCCAACACACAACGAAAGAGACCGAGTATACTAAAGTGCGCATTGACGTCTACATATGAAATATTAAATTTTTTCCTTATTTATTTTTTTCGGAAAAATAAAACAGTTATTTAATGTGATTTCGGGAAAAGCCATTTTATTTTTCCTTCGACTTTGACTATTTCCTGACGCGAAAATAAAATAGCTATATCTGCGATTAAGGTACTCTTGCCGTTTTTTTTCATCTAATGTTACCAGTAGGACGATATTTATTTAAAAGAGAAACATTAGATGCAAAAGAAAAATAGTTCATTTGGCACAATGTCCTTGTATATTTTCAAATTAAAAACCTATTTAATATATGCTTTCCAGGCTTATATAATTTCTTTACAAACCGATACGTGAAATTTCTTTTGTTATGCAAGGTATTTTATTTTCACATTTCCCAGTGGTCGATTCTATTCTTCAATAGGATCTTTTGTTGAAATAAAACCTACTCCGAATTAAATACTCCTCTCATGTTAATAATTCATATTAACCGGTAAATTATTACCATTGGCAGGTAAATAATTCTGCCTTTAAACTTACAACGCTATAATGAGTCTGTACCTGCAATTTCAACGGGGGCCATCAAAGGATAATTAATGTCAATATATGTAGTCAATAGATGAAAATGGAAACATAGTAAAATTCAAATTTAAAGTATCGATAAAGCCGAAGAATGAACAAAGAAATAAAAAAATCATTTGCAGTTTTAATTTTCATGAACGTAGAGGCTAAAGTTTTACCATGTCATGTCTAAAACGAATCATTTACGATTGGTAAAAAAATAAATCACACTTACTTGCCAGAGTTCGTCAGAACATAACAATCCAATATCACATACTTTATACATAAACAAAAGTTTTCACGAGTTTTTTTCTATCGTCCTATATAAAAGCACTTTCATTATTGAAATGAAGTTTTCCTGCGGGTATTCATTTCTTTGAATTGTTTAAACACGTGGGATTGTTATGAATTGTGTGATTTGGACACGTCCAGATGTAGTGAAGTAAGGTACCTCAAATCAACAAAATACAAATACAAAATAAAATTGTCGGTTATTTGTCGGTTTGTAAGTTGGTTAAATGATTCAGTATGGTTTTTATTTCATTAAACAGCTTTGAAACAGAAAGGTGTGCCTAAACATCCCTCGGGACTTCGTCCTTCGCGATATTCAGTCTCCCCTTTCTGTCTCTCAGCTGTTTGATTGAAATAAAAAAATTACCTTCATCCTTTAACTTTTACACAATACTCATCTGCGAAACTATAATAATTATTTGCTGTGCTAATAATTAAAGGTAATGTTAGGGTAAAACTTGAATTTTATATTGGTTGTAAAAATAATATTAAAAAAGAGAGAAAATTCTGAGAAACTTAGACCTCCATTTTTCAAATGAAAACTTTAGAAAATTCAACAACGTAAAAAATTATACTTTTCAAAACGCGCAGAATTCATTTACATACAGAAAATATACCAATAAATATATCGAAAGCTTACATGGGTTAATTGAATATAAATTGGTTTTGTTTTTAAACATTCAAGAAGGGAGAGCTTTATTTATTTTTTCTAAAATATTTGATACAGCCTACAGTATTAAGTATTTGGCGAACTGATTAGACACAGGGCCGACTAAAAAAACCTTGCATGTTCATTTATGACAATGTTGACACACTATTTAATGTAAAGATGTAAAAGGAGTAGGTACGTTAGGCCTATATTTCCCCCAAATTTTAGATTTTATAACACAACAATAATTTGTTGTGAAAATGCTGTTTAATAACCGTCTTTTAATAATTCATAACTTAAACAAATTTGCATGGTCTTGTCTGTCTTCCGACTTAAAGATTTCTGTCTGCCCCTTTGGTATCTTCGAATTCCTTTTGACACAACATTTGGGCACATTTGACTATTTCAACAAGAATGTAATATTTTCTGTAAAAATAGCCACTTTTTAGGCATTTTAAATACAAACGATACAGAATAATAGATATTAGACACTTTTAATTTTTAAGCCAAATTCTTGGGCCAAAAAAGCGACTTAACGACCCATGTCCTTTTCCCAGATGTCTAAAGATGTACGTAATTATCATACACAAGAACGCCCCAAACCTCACAAAATTATAAATGTTAATATTTCAATTCTGTTGAAAAAGATACAAATGCACATTTAGAAAAATGAAAACATCATTTGGATATGCTCACAAACCTGGTATGCATCACATGGTAATAAGTAACCATCATATGATATGGAATTCAGTACATTTTAGCTAAAAGTACAATGTCTCATAGGAAACTCATAAAATGTTTGAAAATTGTGGATTAATTTTGTTTAAAAGTAATGAAAAATACAATCTGCATAACAGGAATACCAAATATCAGTAATAGTCAACCATTATGCCGCAAAGAAGAGATCTGATGTCAATTTTGCTTTTTAAGGATTTCTATTATTAGAACTTGTTTTGAAGACCAGTGTAGAATACTCATGTGTGAGATCAAAAGTGCATAGTCCAAAGAGACAAGACAAATTTTAAACAAACTAAAACTTAAAACGAAAACAAAAAGAACAAAAGCATGGAATCCACTAACTCTTTTACAAAACAAGAGTGTTATCAGATGCACCGAAAGGGTAAGCATCCTATGTCCTGTAAAATTATTATGAGGTCTTTTTCCCTATTTAAAGTAAAACTCATTATTCTTGTTTGACAAACAACTTGCATTGTAAGGAACCAAATAAAAAAATCTAGGTTATGGATTGCATTTCTTCAATTTTTTTAGTCTGTGTTCTGTTATTACAAATACTTTGGATTTATTAAACGTCTGTTTTAATACTATCTATAAAGTACTAATTTATCTATATTAAAACTGGTTTTCTAGCGGTAACGCAAAAATAAAGAAAACTCGAAAAAGTATAACATTTTCAAAATCTTAGTTTATTTTCATTATTGGACAAAAGAAACAACATACAGTTCTTAAAATGCAACAAAATAATCGATATTCTTAAAATAAACAATGATTATGTTGTTAGAAAAGCCGGACAGAAAATGGTGATCTTGTTAACTGAAAAAAATTGGAGAATTTTTGTTGGCTAAGGGCTGTTCTTTTTAATTGGATTAATTTGTAAAAAAAAACTTGACAAGTTTTGGAAAGATGATACATCACTCTTTAAAAAACTTCTCTACATGTTTATATGTTGGTAATGTTTATCTAATTATATTAGCTTTTAAAACAAATATTGTCGAAAACGATTGATGGCTGAATGTTTAACGTTCAGCGGCAAATATTTCATGTATATTCAGGACGTGAGCATATTAATGAGTGACAATAAATGAACCCTGCTTTGTACTAGACCGACAGGTTGGACCAGATTTTAACGTGTTGGCTCACGAAAGCAACAGTCCGCAGGAAAACATGTCACTTTACCAAGACAGATTATTCTGACTCTGAGCCGACCAGCCTTTGCTCTTACTCCTTAATGCTGCTGGCTAAGCGGATAATCAACAAATACAAATTTTGATGCCTTTTGTTTGATCTCACTAAATTTTCAACATCGATATCCAGACCTTGATCATGCCAGAAATGAATGTTGGATCTTTATATATAAAAAAAAAACGAAATTGAGGGAATTTCGATTAAATTCTGACGAATCATGCCCCTTGTTTCCGTCGTCTGGTTTGTTTTATCTTCATAGTGGCAAGCAGCTTATCTGCTAATGAAACAAAGTCAGTCCAAAATAATTTAATGTAAAATATATTTCAAACTACTATGGCTTGACTGTCCTACAGTTAATTTGTTGTTTTTTATTTCTCTAATAATATAAACAAACAACAAGTTCACGTATTCAACTAAATTTCCTCGAGGTAACAAAAAACCACGAATACTATACAGAGTTATCCATCTTGGCGCATATCTAACAAGTTTGTAGGCATCTTCAGCAGTCACATATTCCTTCGTTCATTTATCGTAAAAGAATCCGTTTTGATCAAATGTCAAAATGCTCTTATTTACCATCTTACACAAACTGTTCCAAGTTATACACGACAAATTATGTTAAAAATGCTAATCTGTTATTAATACTAACTAACGATCTGGAAGTCGATTCTTAATTGTTGTATTGGAGATTGGAATGGTTTAAAATGCACACACGTCAACCTTTGTCGAACTGTTCAAGGTCTCCATCCATTCGAATGTAAGAAGGGAGAAGTGGAATCGATGAACTTTCACTTTGGCCCTACAATATTTACAAGCAGAATATTTGTTTCCATGTCTGATTAATTCCTAGATTAATTAAGCTTCGTCGCTGCTTCTCTGAGCTCTGAAGAAGCGAATAAAACTTTAAATTCAAAAATATAAAAGTTACCGTAACTTTTTCTCTGTTGCGTTTTACAAGAATAATGAAGATCCTCCAAGGGATTTTTCTAAATATAATAAAAAGTGAGAGACTCAGCTCAGTGAAACATACTTTAGTTTCAAATGTGTAAGGACCAGATGAGGAACTTAATGCGACTATTCCTTTGCAAAAAAAAAAAAAAACGGATTCAACTCTGAAAGTATAAGTTATTCTTGAAGTAATTGCTTACTTCTTTTGATGATTGTATAGATTCTGATACACAGGGTCCGTTGTTTGAAATTGACATGATTGAACGTTGTAGATTACCATTTGCGATTGTTGTGTTGGCACTTGGTTTGCTTGAACGAAATTTCACGACCTGAATTGTTTCAATTTCACCAGGATCACCGCAGCTTTGTAATTTCCTATACAGACAACTGTAAAAACATCCAAAACATTATTAATAAGAGGTTGCTACAACACAAGGATGTAAAGCATTAGTTTTTAATCATAACGTTTGTTAACCACTATATGCAATGTCGCAATACACCTAACATTTAGCACGTCTTAATGAGGCTTTGTTTGAAAACTCAAAGCACTAAAACTTGATAAACATACTGAGAAACTATTTTAGAATCTTAGAACTTATAGAAAGTAGCCCTTTTGCGCTGGTATCGCATTTTCAGATGATGGAAATGATCTGCTGCTAGCCTTTATCAGTTACTTTTACCAGAAATACTTCTAATTCATTAGTTATATCAACTTATAACTCAGCCTGTATCGCTCATCAAACATTTAGTCAATTAAACAACCAAAATCAAATTATCAAAAGTATCCATGATTATTGTTATTTCACTTTAGAAAGGATCTTGCATAGATGCTTCCTGACAAACATTGTTCCATTTGGCCAAGGTGTTTCAGTTGAGATTTTGTTATGTTTCGGCCAACTAGTAACAACAATCGTCAATAGCGGCCAAGTTTTTTGTTGGATCGGAACAAAATGAGAAAAACTTGTAAAGGACCTTCCAAAGATGCTTCACATCAAATATTAATCGTCCATGGCGGCCATGTTTTTGTCCGATTGGGACAAAATGATCAAACTTTGTAAAGGACTCTCCATTAATACTTCCTGTCAAGTATGGATCCAATTGGCAAAGCATTTTCAGAGAAGATGTTTTTTATGTTTCAGCAAAACAAGACAAGAATCGTCTATGGCGGCTATGTTCTTGACCGATCGAGATAAAATGAGCACTCTTTGTTAGGGACCTTGAAGAATGTTTCATGTAAAATATTGTTCTATTTGGCCCAGCGGTTTCAGAGATCATTTTTTTGTTTCAGCCAATCAGAAAAAAGGATCTTCCATGACGACCATGTTTTTTTGTCCAATCGGGAAAAAATGAGCAAATTTTGTAAATGACTTGCCATTCATGCTTTTTGTAAAGTTTGCACCCACATGGCCTAGCATTTTCAAAGAAAATGATTTTTTTTATGTTTCAGCCAACCAGAAACAAGAATCGTCCATGGCGGCCATGTTTGTTGACGGATAGGGAAGAAATGAGCCTTCTGTATAAAGGTTTTAATATATGTGCTTCTTGTCAAGTTTGATTCAATTTGGAACATTGGTTTCAGAGGAGTTACTTAAAATGTAAACGTTTACGGACGGACGACGGACGCAAAGTGATGAAAAAGGATATTATCATGTCACCCTTCAATAACGAACAGAGGTATATTCTAACCCATGGTTTGTTTCACCTTACTTACATTATCAAACCAATACAGAATAATGCAGCACATATTCCACTTATGATAAAGAACGCAGGAAGATTGAATTCCGATGAAGTCGGCGCTACAAAAAAGGCAAAATTCATTCATTCATTCATTAGTTATGATAATTGAAATTTTAACATTTCAGAATTATTATTACAGCCTTTAAGTAAATATCGAATATCTTATTAATAACTAGTGCTAAAACATCATTTTAGCATTGTAATTTGAAGATTTCCCCTCTTTTTTATGTTCTTATAACTTACATCTTAAGGTAGATCATTACTAAGCTTCCCACAGATAGTATTTTTTTCATACTTTGTCTAAATGTAGCCTGTATCAAGGCATTAAAAAACAAATATGTAAATCGCCGTCCTTGTTTTCGATTTTCGGTTGGTTCAAAATCAGCCTGTTTTACAGAGCTTTTATAGGGAAAGTACACTATTCTTCAAATAGAAACAAAACCTGCCGATAGTATTTTGAAATAAGAATTGTATAGATATCTTTTATAATATGCTTTGAGAAAATAAACAATAATGGTTAACGCGGTACCAAACAAAATCTTCAAAATCATATTACATTCTTTGTAATTAAAAATTGAAAGAGTTATCTCCGTTTTTAAGAGTTTAAAATTTCCGTTTTAAAGAAAAATTGGAATTAAGTAAATATGTCTTTAATTACAACAAACACATATATAATTTGAATAGATAAAGTTAATACTAAATTTTAAAAGAAATTACCAGTGATGACACTTCTTTTTTAAGTTATCATTTTTCATAAACATGCTCATTGGGAATGTGAATTAAACAGTGTCGATCTACCTTAAACGAATAGATAATTTTCATTGTAAGTGAATATGTGTAAGAATATATACTATTTCCATCAACTAGATCTTTTAAAAGGGGTCCAAAACAGTAACTAAACTAATGCAAATAAGATACACTGACATCAAAATGAGATGTTGTTCTGGTAGAACCGTAAATAACACTCCAAGCTTCCTCAAAAAGAACATTTGCATTTTGTAAATTGAGGCAAATCAGAGGTTGCATATACATAAGAACAAAACTCATTCTGTCTTCCCATCCATCAGGTTGTATAAAATTTGTCCCCTTTTTCTAAAGGTATATCTAGTTAAAAACGGGCGAAATCAATAGATACGTCATTTTTCATTAATGCACAATGTCTTGCCAAACGAAAAAACAAAAAACAAAAAACGTATATACAATTGACATTTTAAAAATACTTTGCAAAAGTGGTTTTGCCTGTGTCCTGAAACCCAAGTTAAAGATTTATTAAATTAGCTCATGGATTTTGTAGAGTTCGTGTTACTACAGCTTTAGTTTTCATTGTAGTGTTTTGTGTTCTATGTTTGTCTTTCGTTTCATTTTGTTGGTCATTGTCTTGTTTGTCTTCTAACGTCACGATTTCTGCCCCTTTGGTATCTCCGAATTCCTTTTTTCACTGTTGTTGCTATATTAAAACGCCTATCGTAAATGATGGTAAAATCTTACAGAATATACGAGTTATGTATGCAGTCCTGGTATATGAAAATCGAAAATAGACCCGCGCAGAAATCATGGAAGTTGATAGTTGGTTTGAAACATAATTGTAATTTGTAAAATTCTCTGATTGTTGTTATCTTCATTTTTCGCTCATTACGTCATGTACTGCATGAGTGTTTTTGACCACGAATCTATCTTAATTCATAAAGTTTGAATGATTTTTGTATTTTTTGCCCCTAATCTGGGGAATGTAAATCCAGATTTCGTAATGAACTGTATATGTGTTTTGGCCCATGATTGTAACGAAAATTCATAAAGTCTGGACCTTCCTTTTTTTGTCCTACGGCGTGTCTGATAGATCTAATCCAGATAAGCGTTTTACACGCCGTTGAACTTGGTATTCAATTTTAGTTGTAAACGTATGTAAGATGTCGGTAGTGTCTTTCTGGAATATATGCCATATTCTTTCTTTTAAATATTATTACGGAGTATTTAACTTATTCTGTGTGGAGGTCGTAGAAAGCTTCCCTTGCTTGTGTAGTATGCCCTTATATATTTTCGAGTTCTAGAATGTATTTTGGAAAGAAATAGTTTACGTCTTTTCAACATATTAATTTGTAGAATTCTCTATTTATTATATTCATTTGACTTATTGGCTTTCATTACGTAATGAAAAGTGTATGTGTTTGGGACCAGGACTGTAAATTAAAATTCATAAAGTTTGACTGATCTTCCTTTTTTCACCTCGGGCGTCTAGTAAATATAAATTCAGAAAAACGCTTTTCACGCAGTTGAATATGGCTCTATGATATTAGTTGTAAACGTATGTTAGATGTGGATCGTGGCTTCCTGTCATATATTCCATATTCCTCTTTTTAAAGAGTTGTTTTGTGATGTGTGGATGTCGTAAAAAGCGTACACGTGCTTGAGAGTTTTCTGAGCACAAAAATGCAGTTATAAATAAGCAATTCAAAATAAGGAGAATTATGAATATGTTTCCTTTTATTTTGACTTTAAGGTTAGTCCAGAAAGACGTCTTTACGTAGATGAATTCATGATGAATTTAATAATTTAATAATTGAACTTACTAAAACAAATGACATATCACCGGGTTTTTATCAAATGAGTAACACGACGGGTGCCACTAGTGGAGCGGGAGTTGCTTACCCTTCCGGGGCACCTGAACTCACCCTGGTTTTGTAGGGTTCGTGTTACTCCAGCTTTAGTTTTCAGTGTAGTGTTGTGTGTTCTATGTTTGTCTTTCGTTTCATTTTGTTGGCCATGATCTTGTCTGTCTTCCGACTTCTGTCTGCCCTTTTGGTATCTTCGAATTCCTTTGTAAAAAAACTCCTTTAAGTTATAATTATAGGTTACTGTCTTTATTCTTATAATGCACTGTTTCTTTAAAAAAAGTTTAATGCCTCATATTATGATAATTAGACCTTATTCAAAAGCTGTCTAGTTATAAAGATAAAATATTAAAAAACTTCCAAGGGTTTTAAGTGACATTCTACGTGTTGGCACGTTAACATATTTATAACTGCTTTTAATGATAGAATGCGAAAGAAATCTAACGGAAAGAAGGACCACTCATAAAAAATTGCACTGCGAAGAAAACTACTAATGACAACTCCACAGCTTTAAAAAAATTTTATGAATTTTTTCAGTATATATGTCGGTAAGCTGTGCTTGAAAATTGTACAAAGATCTTCGAATTAATCATTTTCAATTGCCTGAAGTAAAAATCATTTCGGATTAGAAGGAGTATTTTCTTAGATTTGGACATTAAGCTTTAAAAATCGTATCTTCATTGAATTTATTCGAAATTCTCATCAAGATACTTTTGAAGACAATTAATTAATACATTTTCTGAATTTTATCATACTTGAATGAGAAAGTTATTTTACGATTTGTTCCCTTGTTTGAAATTTCGTTTTCTTTTATTGCACACAATTTTTATCTATTTGCGTACTTTTGATTTCAAAACGAGGGTTTTCCTATTTTTGGCCCTTAGCGTGTCTAATGAAACGTTAATCCAGATAAGCCTGTAAACGGATTAAATTTTGCTTTTGAATATTTGTTTTAAACGGATGTAAGATGTAGTTTATGTCTTTCTGGCATATGATATAAAATTTTTATTTTTCATAAATACCTGATTATTTGAGTTTTGTTTAGATATACTTACGACTATCGAGAAAGCATCTTAACTGACTTGTTCTTCCTCTTTCATGTATGAATACCGGGGTTACTTGTATGCAAATTTCCTTCCATTGCATTTGGAATGATGTTAAGCTACCATTTATTAATATAGTTGTCCAACCTAGAAATGAAATTAACAAATTACTGTGTTTAAGGTTTTTTTTAAAAAGGCTCTGCAAAATACATGAACATTTTTTTTCCAAATAAATAAAAATTGAAATGGAAATTTACTTAAACGGCACTACCTAGTTAGAAAACATTTTTTGTATAAATATCAGCACTAAAATGTAAATAAAGAGATCTTACTTTTGCAGGAAAGGTTTCTACAAAGTTGAACTTCGTAGTTTTCGACTAGACGTCGTAACACTGGCAGATTACATGTAGTAAAACGCCAGTGGACTTCAAGTTCTTGAACAGCGATTAATGGATATATTGAAACATCTAACTCTAATGATAATTCTGAAAAACATAAGGATAAATGTTAGTCTAATAATACTACTTTTGTTTTGACAAAATGTTTGCATCATTTTTGCAAGTTCTTTTCATTGAGGAAAGTGAGCTGCTTCACATAGATCCCTTAGCCAGTTGGACGACTCGAAATTTCATGCATTATTTACCCATTAAGCATTACAATATAAAACGGAAGGTGACTAACTGCATGCCTAAAATTCATAATTCCTTGTTGTAAGCTATTTTTAACATATTATACTGAATAACAGGAAAATGTATTAAACCCGTTTAAGTATATTTAACAATATTTATACAAAAAAACAAAATACTTACTGTTTTTGCGTATCAGACAATTGGACCACACAAATCCTGAGCTTTCATTTTTCGAAGTATAGGACATACCAATTAAGTATTGATTTGACTCATCCAGTTCTGGTATATGGATTGTAGTGTTATAAGTATTAACTTGAATCATTTGAAGTGGTGCCTGTAATATGATATGTATTATTACTAAATCATATATCATTGTTTATTAATTTCTAAAATCGAGGGAGGTAATTCAAATGAAAAAAGTTTTGAGAACAACCATCCGCAGTTCTGAAATATTTCGTATGGTCTTAGAAACAAGTGTCTATAGTTACAGGAAAAATTATTTTTATATGCTACTTGCATTTTGTATGTGTACCGTTGTTTCGTTGTTTTGATAGTGTTGGGTTAATATAGAGCTATGAATATAGGTGTACAGACAAAATGAAATGAAGCACAATATTCATGAGTAAAATGATCCACAACATTCAGTTGTATCGCGACTGTACACGATTTACTCGTGTGAAATATGGTTGAAAAACATTAAATGGCTGCAACTTTCATGTATTCCCTCATAACCTAATAATATGATGTAATGATGGAGTTATCATCTTTGCTTTACTTTAAATGTACTTTAATTACCTTACAGATAAAACTCAGTTTCTTTGGACACCAAAATAAATAGAACTCATAATCATTCAATCTGCTGTACTGGAACCGGGATAATTCAAAAGATTCCGGCTTTTCTTCCACCAACACTACCGTCTTGATTAAATCTAGAAACAAATACATCTTGTTATACCAAGATCATTGAAGGGTCAACCAAAAGGGAAAGCCGATAGACACAGCAATCTCGAGAACACAACCAAAACGGAACATGACACATAAAAATATAAAACTAAAAACAAGTAAAAAACGATGAACATACGGACCCAACCAAAAATCAGAGGTGAACTCAGATGGCCCGGAAGGTCAAGCAGTTCCTGCCTCTTTAAAGACACCCGCCGCATTGTCCATTTTCCAATCCGGTGCTAGTCATTTCAGGATAAAGCTGATGGTGTCATGGGATCACAACATCCAGGCGGAGAAGACGAACAGCCTGTTTTTGCTTTACTCCGCAAATTCACAGTTGAAGGTCCATCCTCATCTGTGAAACGGATATTCCATACCGGCGTACAAGATTGCGGTGTCGACCGTAAAATGTCTTGAGTGATGACTTCAACAGAGGAGAAACACATCGCTGTGAGAACATTTTCTGTGACAAATGTCCATCTCTGTCTAGAAAATCGCTATATTGGACATATGCTCTTAAAAATATGAGCTAAGAGATGAATACGCCATATGCTGGGACAGCTGGAATGTTACTGCCAATTAACGGAAAGTTGACTGTATGAAAGTTGAAATCATCACTTTTGTCATATAGTTTTGTGTGAAGCCTTCCCTTATTTGTCCAATTCGAGGTAAAGATCAAGGTATGAGAAGGTATGAGTGTCTGTTGTGTCTTTAATTATAAGCTTATTTGGGTATATGGGATAAAGATAATCACCGAATCATCCAATATAATATAGGGAGATCATAGTCATAGACGTTAGAGGAAATTCCAAAGGAAGACAAAACTTGAATTTTGTTTAAGTTGTATAAAGATCAAAAGTGCAAAATGATATAAATATTTTGTTTTTATTTACATTTTTAGTGTTTCTATTTCAACACAGATGCTTTTTAAAGCTGTGAGCTTGCAACTGTTGTATCGTGTTTTTCCTGTCGTATCCAAGTGTTGGGTTACTGAAATTTTAATTACCATTTTAAGTTCTAAAAAAATGCAATAATTACCTTTATTATAAATCGTTAAAGTTGAGCAATTGATGGACACTCCATATCCATTATAAGACCATATATGCACATGAATAATTGGACAATTTCTGTTGTCTGTAAAGACGGCATAGAAATTACTGGTTGTTGTGTTATAGACTGTTGTGTTGGCAACAACAAAATGAACTTGGTATTGTATAAAATCACTGTTCCATTCTGTCTTCACCAAGGGCTGCAATTAAAGTGTTCTCTATGGCTGAATTGTACATTTTTATTCATTAAGTTTAGTCAAAACAATCGTTAAAAAGGTGAATTTATTGTAATAATTATTTCATATTTATATAGAAATGCAGCATCAGAAACTAACTTTGTGTTACAGAACAGATCAATACTCTTAGTTTGTCAACAATCTGTTTGGTAAAGAGAGAAATGCAAGGCAATATTTTTTTATAACCGACGGAAATTTAGTGAACGAGTTTCAACAGGAAGACACGTACTAATATTCCTATTTTTTTGGCCTTTAGCGTGTCTGATGAAGGTAAATCCAGAAAATACGTGATGTCTATTAGATTGTGCTACATCTTCCAAACGCAGCTAATACATGTTCGAAATATTCGGGTCTTTAACGATCCTTCAACAATAATGGAAGCCCACATAATCTTTTGATGAGCTTTAAATCGCTCTGATAAAAAGCTACGGTAAAAGCAATATTCGCAGTGTTCTTCGTGGTCTTCATGGACATGGTTTATTCGCATATTTCTGTACGCGCAAAAGTGTTATTGTTTACTATGAGACACGGTATGTTATAATTTGAAGACGCGAACAGGTATGAAAAAGGTTTTTGTGAAAATTGGAATCCGCGAATACTAATACTTTAGTAGTATTTGTATATATCATACAACAGTTTATCACAATGTCATATTTTTCAGTCCAAACAAAAATTCGATGTGAATATGAATACAGTACTTTTATTTACGGCTTCGATTTTTATTAAGATGACTTAAGACAACTGAGTAACACCGCGGATGACACTAGTGTAGCAGGAGTTGCTTTACCTTACGGAGCACCTTAACGCATCCGTGTTTTTGTAGGGTTAGTTTTAATCCAGCTTAAGGTTTCAGTGTAGTGTTGTGTGTACTATGATTGTCGTTCGTTTCATTTGGTTGGGCATGGTCTTGTCTGTCTACTGTCTAAACGATTCCTGTTTGTTCCTTTGGTACCCAAGAACTATTTTTAAATTTAACCCATGGTACGTGTCTCAGCGTGTGTTGTGGAACCCAAATCAGTTTTTGCTATGATTTTGAATATCTTTTAATGTATTTTTATATATTACCTGCCAATAAACGGTGATAATTCTTCCTTGTGATAGTGTTGATTCTACAGAGTAACTGCCGTCATGTATCAAAGGAGGGAAAGAGGGAGCTACAACGAAAAGAAAATCCATAAAAATCGTTTGCTGACATCACAGTTTTTGAAATTATTAACGTTATAATATTATTGTTCCTTGTAAAAATGATGTAAGAAACTCGTCCTTTGTGTACATTTCATAATATTTATGTGGTCAATCATACTTAAGAATCAAAGTAAAAAATGCTATTAGTCGTTCAGCCAGGTGTTTGGCCAAGAATATGCAACTATCTATTATTCTCTATCTCTACATTTGTTGTTATTTTAAAAAAAATTCTAATCTTATTGCAGTTTATAAACAAAACAAATATTTCCACGGATTTTTTTTTCTTAATATGGATTAATGCACAACATCATTGAGTAATATATATAACTTTCTGTTGTAAATATTTAGAAGATATACAGACATTGCAATATCCTTAATATACTTACAACAGTGTTATTATTGAAGGCTTTAGGGCAACCTGTAGATGTTTGTAATTTACACGTTTTGGTAGTCTGTCTCATAGCTAATCATACTACATATAAAAATAAAAAGTTATGGTGTAAATGTAAGAGAGAATGCATTCCAACAACGAGATAAAAAAGAGGTAATTTACAAATCTAGAGGTCTCCACAAGTCCTTCAGCAGGGTGGACCACTCCTTGTGAAAAGCTCTAAATCGCCTCAAATAAAAATTGTTTATGCATGAAATAATACTACTCCTAACTGAATATCATCAAAAATGAAAAAGTATCGAAAATTAAACTTAAAGACACACCAATGACCACAATTCCTGCCTTGGGACAGGCACATGAGACATCTATGTTTTCTATATTAAATTAAGTAAACGTATCTTATTGACAAATTAAATACACCAACATAACTTATGACTTCACTGGATCACAGGTATCTTTTGATATGCGTATCTATAAGTAATGGTTTACTGTTGTCCGTCCCTCGTCATCACTTCCCACAATATCTTAAAAATGTTTGAGCAATTTTCATTTAACTGTGGAGAAATGTATATATCTGTTGATTTTAGTTCCTGTTTGATATTAATAAATTTAGAATTCTTAAGTTAAATTTGGTCTCAGATTTTACTTACCGTCTTTCAATGTTTTAACATCTTGTTCCACTCCATCACTCCAAAAGCCGTTTTTATGTGGCTTAGCGCTAACGGCAAAAATGTAAAGAGAATATCTAGACAACCCTGTGATGGTAAGTATGACAGTTTTATCTGATGGACAAACGACGGCATAATTTCCTCTTGTCGAACATTTATAATGGTCAAAACGTATATAGTAAAAGTCTACAAATATCTGAAATAAATAAAATAATTCCTATAAAAGTTGTAATATATTGCAATATTATTTTTTGGTGAAAACTTTGGTTGATTTTTGGATTCAATCTTTTTATTATACAGTTTAATATATTTAACATGTTTCAAATAATGTATACATATGCATTGCCTCAGTACTACCCATATTCTAATCCGGTCATAGTTATTCCATGGTATGAGGGGGAGGTTAATAGTATTTTATTTAGATCAGGACTACAAACTGCAGGCGGAAATGTAAACAGTTAGATAAAACGTTTCAACGCCCCTCTACAGGAAAAGATCTGTGATCGTTATTAGGTAAATGGGTATTCAATTTCGGCCATCAATATTTGGTGTCGACTGTAAAATTTCTGCAGTTATGATTTCAAACGTGGAGCAAAGTATTCTTGTTTGAGTAATTTCAGCATCAACGACTGAGCCCTGTCTAGAATATCTTTATTATGAGCAGCAAGATGTATACGCTATGTAATGGGCCAAATGTAATTTTACTGCCAATGAACGAAAAGTTGACAATTGGAAAGTAAACGTCATTACTTTGTCATAGATTTTTGTATGAAGCCTTCCACTATTGTCTTATTCGAGATAAAGATCAAGGTGTAAGTTAGACCGATTCTTTGATTTCATTCTTATTTCGTTAGATGAGGTAAGATAATCACCAAATCGATGATCGTTCATTTGTGTAACGAAAATTAAAACTAGAGGTTTTGGCTAGCTCTTAAAAGAAAATTAGCTGTAAGTGAGTTAAGAATCAGGTCGACAAGAAGAGGAGCATATTTAGTGACCATTAGAATGCCGATTGTCTGCTGGAAAAAAAAAACATTCGCTAAACTGGACAAAATGTTGTCACTTTGACAGTCTAACATGTTGATAATATCATCTTCTGTATATTTGTTCTTTGATTTTGTGTTCCATTGAATAAAGTATTTCTGGTTTACACCAAAAACCATGATTTTGTGTCGTCTTTTCCGTCCCTTTTTGGGAATTCAAATATGAATATCAACTTTTGATTTGTAATATTAATTAATTAATAATAGGAAGTGCGTGTGATTTGGCCGAATAGAGAGTGGAAAAAAACCAAAAAAAAAAAAAAAACCAGATGGTTTGAAGCTGTTACAAAAGGACAAAGATCAGGAAATTAAAATGTTCATCAGGTTTTTCAATATCTATTTAAATGTCGATTCTTGCATAATTGGTTCGCGTATTTATGGAGGACTGCCTTCGTTGCTGTTAAAACTGAAATTACTTTAGTATCCAATAAACTGTCCTCAGCCTTGGTGGAAATTACAAAGTTAGACAAAACTGATGAACGGTTTTTAATTATCCCCTTTTTTAAAGCCTTGTAGCTGTGTAGATAGATTTGCTATGTGTGTTCTCAATGCATAGCTCGTTGATTACTAGTAAGCGATCAATGTTAAATTTTTGCAGACGAAAATAATATTATTGGGGGCCTTATCTGCTTGCACGCAACATATTTGTCATGAATGACAAGTTATTATTGTGGGCCTTATCTGCTTGCACGCAACATATTTGTCATGAATGGCAAGCAAAGTTTCGTCAACATCAGAAACAATAAAAATAGATGTTGCTATTGTACTCTTTGATTTTCTGAGTTTGCTTATTATAGTTTGTATTAGTGACCTATCAGCTTTTCGCTATTCCTCAATGGTATCATAAGCTACGAAAGTAGAGCATTTTCAGATGTTCAAAATAATTTATAAGTTGAACATCGAAAACTTACGGAATGAAATGAATCCCTTAGAATTTGTTTTGCTGAGAAAATTCCGACATTTTACTTTTTTTATATTTTACAGTTGTAGTAACAAAGACCTTTAGAAGAAAAACTAATGACACTTATTTGTTTCACACCTCAAAGTAATTGTCTTTGTTCTTTTCCTTTACTTTAACTTTAAATGTTTTGTTGTACCATGGATTATCATGCGTCCATTCAAGTGAAACTGAAGTTGAGTTCTTGACCTGGTACCTTATATCTCTTATTGGGCTTGGCTTAACTGAAATTTCAGTTCAAATTTTATAGTTAACATGGTACCTGATACCAACTACTGAACAAACTATGACTAGTAGCATGTGCTATCTTTTGGCTTATGACAATTGCGTGCATTATAGAATTAGGAGACGGATTTAGATACGTTTCAAACTTGTTTCCGAATCCTATCATTTGTATTTGTGTATGTATCTTATGTATTATGTGCTTTTTCTGAATAAAATATGTTTAAACTAACTACTGAACAAGTACAAGCAGTCTAATAAACGTTTTGAGTTATCGTTGTGTTTAAGATCTATTGTTGGAAAATGAAATACTAAAATGTTGCAATATAAGTAAATTTATATTTTATATCTTCATTTGTGATACATATTAAAAGAAGTGCATTTGTTTCATGTCATCGATGACATTTACCAAAGTAAATTGTAAAATCAATGTACAACTGACGATTTTTACCCAACTGACAAAGTTAATTTGGATACAATAAACAAAATACGTCATATCTCTTTAAATTCCGCAAATGTTGCTAAGGTTTCACTATTATGTTGACAAGAGAGTTTGACAATCTAATATAAAATTATGAACCTTTGTATTTTTAAAACATAAACCAATTGATTGACCAACAAATAAATTTATTTTTACCATAGTCTTACCTACAGACTGGATATTTACAACATAACAAGCAATCATAGTCTGTGGAAGCGTAATACAAACATTTAATTGTCTCTCTGGGTCTACATCATCATACAGTTTCCATGTGCAACTATTGACGCCTTTTGTAGGACAATCATTCCATGCTGAATTATCAGTGCGTCGCCTTGAATTTGTAACAATAGTATTATTGGTCATGTTAATTGAATATTGCAGTAAAATTCCTTTCCAATACGTAATATCTTAATTTTATCAAAAATATATGGGATAAGTATGTGAAAACAAATGTCATTGCAATTTTGATGTTTTCTATTTTCTATTATGAACTATTCGCCTCGGTGGTGTAATGGTTAGCGTGCTCGCCTTGAGTGCGGAAGGTAGTGGTTTCGATCCCCGGCCGGGGCAAACCAAAGACATTAAAATTGGCATTTGCTGCTTCTCCGCTAAGCACGCAGCATTTAGGAGTAAGAGCAAAGACTG
>JARWCS010342057.1:0-11502 GCA_034783895.1 Geukensia demissa | reverse complement strand
AAAGGGTCTTTTGTTTCCTTTCACATTTCAATGTGCTGCGGTCGTATCATGCTGCGCTTGCGAAGCACCTAAGTTATTGAATTAAATGTTCTTTGAACGTGTTTGAAATTTGATGTTCCATAAAAGATCCACAAAATTTTTATTTATTTAATTCCAATCTGACATCCAGGATGGCTGCCAGTATTGAACTTAGTTTGACCAAATAGAAACACATACAAACAATTTTTCCTGAGAACCAAGAAATGGCTTTGGGCTTGAACATGTTTTGTTACTTTGGTACCAGTCCATAATCTCAAATGCTTAAACAGGCAACATAGTTAGTAGTTAATGCCAAACATATATTAATTTAATATTTAAAAGAAAGAATATGGAATATATGCTAGAAATACACAATTCATGTTTTCTCTTGGTTGTGCACTGTATAATTTCTCGTTAAGCTGTTGCCTTAGTTCAAAAGATTCCTGTGGGGTATGAAATAAGTTCTTAAAAAATAGTGCCTTGCATTTCTCTCTCTTATGAAAAAGATTGTTGGCAAAATAAATAATCAACGATAGTAAATGCCTAAATTTCAGTGTGTACAAAGCACTTTTCTGGATTAACATTCATCTGGTACACTAGGGACCAAATATTGGAAACGACTACTTCTTGAGAATTGCAATCAACTGAATGCAATAAAATCAGCCATTTCTCAAGGTTCTTAATAACTGTTCATCATATCCACTGAAAAATAACAAAAATGTTTTATATATACATGTATTGATAGGTGTTTAATGGATTTAAGCATAAAATAGTTTTTATAAAACTAAGGAATATTTATTTTTCAGTGAAGAGGAAGGCGTGCGTGTTATGATGGAAGAAGAGAAAGAATCTCTGAATTGTACTGGTGTTATGGATATCTCTAACAGGCCGTTAAGTATAAGGTCACGGGAGCATAGTAATGGAGATAACCCTGATCATCACAGTGATAATGGTTACCACAGTAGTTATAGTCCGTATTCCAGTATAAACCCTAGTCCACTTTCAGAGAGCTCATTTAGTCATAAACAGTTTGAATCAGATGACTGTGGAGCATCTATAGATGATGTAAACGATGATTTCCCTATGAGCATGGTTCAGGAATGTGCCAGTTCATTGGACACTGATGCTGCTGATGATGAGGAAATGATTAAATTTATTGAAAGTTTGGATGGAAATGAAAATGTGAGTAATGTACAATTTGTGGGAAATGCTCAATGGAACACATCTAATATTAGTGACAGAGGTTCGTCGAGGAAAAAGTCATTACAGAGGATTCAATCCTGTCCTCAGGTTTCGTCTTTACTTCCGATTGAAGATAATGAAATTGATGATCAACCTATACAGTTTACTTGCAGACCAACAGGGAATAATGGCATGCCAAACTTGTTAACCAAGATGAACAATTGTTCTGGTGCAATTCCTAAACAAGGACTTTTCAATATTCAGATTGGTTCATTCAATGATGGTAGTCTACCAAATTCATCAACACTTTCGGAAAATTTACCTAAAGAGATCTCAGACTTTTGTATGCAGTATGCTGAATCCATGGCAAACATACAGTCACAGGACATTATCTCACAATATGCACATGACAACTTGTTTCTAGATATGGACGGTTTAAATAATCAGCCTCAAAATGGGAGAATAAATTGTCAGTCAGTTGAAAACATTTCCTCACCTAGTAATCAGCATTCCTTTGGAATCCAGCAACCATATACAAATACAAATTCTATGGTTTCCAACACACAACAGTCTATGTATCCGACTAGTCCACAAAATTTGTATGCTCGTAATTCTGACACGCCTAATTCTTACATTTCCGGATCAAGTGTGTTAAGTCCACAACAAAGTTTTTCTAACTTGAACAGTCCTATGTCTGTAGAGACAAATCTTCCTAGCCCTGCAAGTGATTTTTCCAATGTCAGAAGTCCGCATTCTCAGACCCAGACATGTTCTCTTGGCATGAACAATTTATCACTAAATTCAGCTGGATCTCCTTTGCCTAATAATTACGTAAATCGAATTGGTGGGTCTCAAACTCAGACCTCTTATACAGGTCAAACATTAAATGGAAATATGGACTTGTTATTAAAGCAAAATGGAAGTAAATTGTCTCATATGAACTCGTCTAATGTGATGAATCACAAAGTGAGAACCAATGGGCATTCAGTGTGTAATGGTACCAACCAATCCATGGTGGTTAGAATGGCACCACCTTCTAACCATCAAAAGTGTCTACAAAGAAGTTCAGTAACCAGTAGCACTGCTCAGAACAATCCTCATAAGAATCCTTCAAAAGGATTACGGAATGTCAAATCAATGTCAGAACTGGAGAAAATGTTGCGTGGCTATTCGCCGCCTTTTTTACAAGACAATAAAGGGAAACAACCCGAAAATATGAGTGATTCGGGGTGTACATTGTTACAACAGATGTTAACAGGGAAGCTGTCTGGTGAGAAATACATTGCCATGGAGAAACAGAGACAACTTAATAGTGCAATCCGAACTTCCCATCAGTAGACTGTGTATTAATATTGTACATAACATAAAGATATATTTATATACACATTATATTCATATACATGGTACATATATTGTATATTCATTGGTCATTCCTTGAAGTCAGGCATATTGTTGTTTTGTTGTTGATTTATTTTGTTTAAGGTTGTACACAGTGATAATTAAGTTTGATTATTCAGTTTCCATGGCAATAAAGTAAGGTCAGTGATAATTAAGTTTGATTATTCAGTTTCCATGGCAATAAAGAATTATTTTTGCTTGAAGATTTACTGGTAGTTAACATAATCTCTAAAACTTCAAGAAAAAATGTTCTTGTTTTTTGACTGAGCTTTTAACAACTACTATTTTATGTTCATGTTTTTTCATTTGTTTTTTTATCTAGTTCAATGAAACTTTTCCAGTCTTGTTTGCAATATTTACCATCCTGTTGTAGATATGATAGTTTGCTGTTTTTAATGTTTTTACTTGCTGTTACATAATATTTTGATACAGTATCTACTGTAGGATTATTTTTAACAATCATACAGAACTGTTACACAATTCTAATAAGCATAAAGTCACAACATGAACTTGGAATTTTTTTTTGTCATTCAAATAAATGGTCATTCATGCTTAATTACCTTGAATTTGTGTACTTATAAGATTTCCTTACACTGCAAAACATGCTGTTTAAACTTTAACATGTTTAAAATTATTTTGTGTTTTATCTAAAGTCACATATATCCAACATTTTGTGAAAGTCCTTTAACCATGGATACCAATTTTCCTGGTTTTGGAAAAACATCAGTGGTTTGTGTGTTCTAAAATTCATGTGTTCACAATCAGCATGGTTTAATTCATTGTTCATGGTTTTTGAACCTTGAAATCCACAAAATTGGTAACCCATGAACAAAAGTACTCTGTATCCAAACTATGTATTACCTAGGTTTAACTGTACATGTTTCACATTATTTGCCATATACTTGACAGTTCCAGTCCAAGGTTGATGATCTCTCTCATCCAGTAACATATTGATGAAATATGAAAATGGTGTATTGACCACCCAAAGAGTAAAATATAAATTTCTTATAATATAATATTCTGCCCAAATGAAAAAGATGTTTTTGCCTGTGTAACATTGATATGAAAAATAGAAAACCTGATAAAAAATTTTTAAAAACCTGACTAAACTGAAGAAATTTAAAAAAAAAACCTGCATGAACTGAAGAATAATTAAAAGATAAACCTTTCTAAACTGAACCCTTTGTATATAAAAGCTTGTGTAAAGAAAATATTTCATCAGACCTTAAAGTCGTTAAGTTCAGGACAAAATAACTGTCTAAAATAATGTTTCTACCCCAATACATGTAATGAAAGCAGCCTAATATGCAGTTTTCCTGTGACACCATTATGATATCCTGCAACAATATTTATGAAATCATGAAAGCAATGATCTGAAAAATAACTGACCAGTGTTTAAAGTTAGATCTTTAAAAGACCAAAAATAGCCTACTTTCAATTACATGTCTTTTTCAAACAGATTTTTCATTGTTGTCTTCAATGTACAGAAATATACTCTATATTGTAACCACTCAAACACTGTACAAAAATTCATTTTACATAAACATTTCTTGAGAAATCAAGTGTCAACAATCAACTTCTCAATTGTATCACATGTTGTCCCATTGTGGTTGATTTATGCAGTGAAGAAATTTCTGACAATTCTAGACTATTTTTATTTAAATACCCTTGGTACATCAACACTTTAATATTCCTGTTATATTGCAACTTGCAGAAGAATGCTGACTTTTTAATGGAAACACAGCAAAGTTCAGTTTATGTCAGCACAACATTATCCATGGTATATAAAATGTCCTTGTCTTGCACATTTAACATACATTTAAGCACTTTCTTAAAGTGATGAAGCATACCTTGATAATATCATTTAATCTAAAAGAATACTTTTCATAGGAGGAATGTTTCTCAAACAAATATTTGAGTGGACAAGGGGAAAAGGTTTCAAATTTGTTTCTGATATTTTTTTCCACATAAAAACCTTTAAAAATTCATTAAAATGCTGCACCAGGTAACATATTAATTATTCAGGCTTCAGACTGAGTATTTAGTGTGATTTACCCTGGATGTTTATTTTATTTCCTTTGCCTCTGGAAATGACTTAACATCCACAAAGCCTTAATAATGTATATCATTATAATTCACATAACATTTCTATAAATTAATTGGCTGGTAAGTGATCACGTGACATGGAATAATTATTTGAAACCAATTGACCTTACCATTGAAAAACCACATTTATACAGAATAAGCCTATTACATAATTGCAATGTCAAGTAAACAACCCTTTTAGCCTATTATCTACTGTCATTTTAATATCATAACACTTTTAGTTAGTTTGATATAATAAAACAGTGATGTCCAATTGGGTCAATGGCAAAACCCCTTATGAAATAACCTTTGTTAGGGTTGGCTATTTTGGATATCCACTTCCTCAGCAACCCATAACTGTATTTTGTCAGTTCTTCACAAAAATATGACCAAATAATTATCTGTCGATGTCTAGGATCAACAAGCCTTTTTCCATGTCCCAGTACCAAATTATTTTTATAACATTTGTCGAATACAAAGTTGACTTGCTTATCATTGATGAAGGGGACATATACTAACAGATATTTGAAATTTGATTCTTTACCAGAATTCTTGTTTTAGCAATTTTTCTCCTTTTTCATTAATTGTACTTTGATTTTGTAAACTTAGTGTGGTGAATATCATCTACACATCTTCAGCAATACATCAAACCATGACACTACAGTATTTTACATAATTAAGTCTTACCCTTTTGTAATCAAAATGTATTATTATAAAGTATATTCTTTGATTAGATATTTTTTCTGGTTTATTTTTGAAAGTTTTCAAATTTACAGCAAAAATATTGTTTTTGTTACATGTAGTTCTGTTATTCAGTCTCATTAATTGGAGCTGGTATTGTATGTTCTTGAATTAACTCAACATGTTCAGGTATACAGATCTAGGAATGCTGTATAGCTGTTTTTATACTGTACAGGTCTAGGTATATTGCACAGGTCTTCGTATGCTGTACAGGTCAGAGTATACTGTACATTTATGTCCACATATATTGTACAGGTCTTTGTGTTCTGTACAGGTCCAAGTATACTCTACAGGTCTAAGTATACTCTTCAGGTCTAGGTATACTTAACAGGTTAAGGTATACTATACAGGTGCAGGTATACAGTACAGGACCAGGTAAATTGTACAGGTCTAGGTATATTATACAGGTCCAGGTATAGTGTACAGGTTCAGGTATGGGGTTAAGCTTGAGCAGTTATTCATATTGATTTTGCAATATTTAAATTCTTGCTGTGTCAGCAGAATTACAGGTGAGATTTGTCTTCCATTCTGGATATTTTGAAAAAGATATTGCACACATCCTGAAATTATTCTTTTACTAAAACATTTTCAGTGTGTCAGATTTTTTACCAGTTTTAGTTACTGTATGTTCTGATAAGATTTATTTTTGAAGATTACAAAAACATTTTTCTTTTACAATAGTTACAATATCAGTTGGATTCATAAATGATGATTAAAACTTCATTCACTGCTAATATTTTCAAATTTAAAAAAAAAGAATTTTTGTTTGTTTCTCAAGTAAGTCATAATATATGTCAACTGTTTGTATGCAAGATGAGTAATTAAAACGCACTATGAGTCAACTAAATTTTTACATGTTGTTGTTCTGTTAGTCAATTTATTATGTATCAGATTGGATAATTTCTCTCCCTTTCCCATATTGTATATCTTATATATTCTTAAGGAAAGGCATTAGTATTACAATAAAATAATCTATTTTCATGTAAATAATATTTCATGTGATATGTAAGGTTAATATTACATGATATCATTTTCTTTTAATTTCCAAAAACACATCACTTTTGATATATCAACTGGGCATGCTGTATTCAACTTTGAATACTGAAATCATACATATCTTGACAGATTTTTAGGTTGCTTTCAAAATCCATTTAGTACAAAGATATGCTTTCTTTAGTACAAAGCTATGCAACAGAATTTTTAGTTATTTTGATTTAAAAAAATCTTTAAAGTCATTTGTATATGTAGCTTTGAACATGCTTTAATTTTTTCTCCACATAAGATATTTTTTTGGATATGCATAAAGTAACATACATAATTACATAGATAATTGATAACATAGTGTTAATAACTGACTGTTTCTTAATTGGCCATGGCATGAATTTAGATTAGCAGTATGTGTCAAGAATCCCTCTGTGCCAAGGGCTAGTACTGCTGGTGAAGAGGTTATACCAGGGCCAATACAGAAATTTTCAGTTTGTTATACCATTTTTACCTTGTATGGCCTAAAAGGCCATGTGAGCTTTTGCCTTCACTTTGTGTCTGTCAACAATGACCAAAATTTTCCCTCCAAAACAAATCAGCCAATTTCAACCAAACTTTGATGCAATGGTCCTTAGAAGGTCCTCTTCCAAATCCAGCATCACCCCCCTTTTCCAAGATGGCCGGCATTACTAAAAATAGAAAATAGTGAGTTCTATTTAAAAATATTGGTATTGATATGGGTCAAGCTGATTTTTTCCATATTAGGCAAACTTTTACATATTTAATCATGTATTAATTTTGATCTGGCGTATTCATTATTAAACCCAATGGGTAACACTTTTTAATATTTTTGTCTATATAAATACCACATATTGTCTCAATAATGTAACTTTCTTAGAAATACTGCTTCAACATTTTTTGAAAAAAGAGCCATTTATGACGAGAAATATATCTTGTTGATTTATTTGTGAAAATTTTGACCACATTGGTCTTCTATGTTTCACTAAGCTGAGTCTTTCAATTTTTATTAAATTTAGAAAAATCCCCTCAAAGAATCTTCATTATTCTTATAAAACGTAACGAGAAAAAGTAATGGTAACTTTTGTATATTTCGAAATTTTTATACATATTCTTAGTTTTTCTTCACTCATATGGAAAATTGGGAAATTTTATCGTTCTTCATTATGACAATTTTTGCTCGCAGGATTTGTGAATTTTAGAAAGTGAAAAATATTTTGATAGGTTTTATTTCTATAGCCATATAGGTATGATAGTGGCAGAAAAATAAGATTGGTGGTACCAGAAATGAAAGAATTTAGATGTCACAAAAATCAGCAATTTTCACATGAGCACAGGACAAACAACACCTGTGATACACAAACACCAAATTCTATTGCCAGTAAGATAGTTAAATCTAATTCTAAATTTCCTTTTCGGATTTATTGGTTTAAGAATTAATAGCCAATACCTAAGGGACCCAGTTCAGTGAACCATACTATAATATCACTTGGCCTTTTTTGGTTTTTTTATGTTGGCCTATTAATTTCCTGAGATGATGCAGTAATATTATAATTCTAAACATAAACTTGATTGTTCTCTGTAGCTTTTCTGTTCTAACCAGTCAATCTAACTCTGCACACGGCCAAGTTTTAAAGTATCTATAACTAATACTTGTAGAATTTTATTTAACACATATGGGTTTTACAAGTAATAGTTAAAGATGATCTTCCAAACCCATAAGCCAGACCCACATAAATGTGTAGATAATCCTCCAAACCCATAAGCCAGACCCACATAAATGTGTAGATAATCCTCCAAATCCATAAGCCAGACCCACATAAATGTGTAGATAATCCTCCAAACCCACAAGCCAGACCCACATAAATGTGTAGGTAATCCTCCAAATCCATAAGCCAGACCCACATAAATGTGTTTTGTTAGGATTTTAATAGGAAAACAGAAAAAGTTTGGATTAATTCATCTTTACTGGATAATGCTTACGTGACTATGTATTTAATTTGGAAAAGCTTTGAATTGTCCCTATTATAATTTCCTGAATATTTCTAGTTCAGATTTCAAAATTCATGTTTTGTTTTGCCACTTTAACCTTTTGTTTTTTCCATTGGAAGACAGTTTTATTTACCTTGTATATTGTAACACTGAGTTGATGCCTGTATTGTGATAGGGTGGGAAATTTTACCTATAGTTATATATTTTATGCCAGTTAATTGTAATATATAAACCACCTGTTAAGTGTGATAATGAATCATTAAATGATATTAAAAATCATCATAACAAACTTATGTCTTATAAGATATTCCTTACCTACCAAACAACATTGGAGAGAGAACCCTGTTGTCAAAGTCATGTTACCTTAAATAAACAATGTTCAAAACAAAAAATATGAGACAGCACTATATCAAGTCTAACTATAGATGCAAGTAATGTTAGATAAACATCAATCCCTGCATAATGTAATCCATTGACCAAGACAATATTACTGTTTCCAAAAGTTTTCTTATATATCATAGCAATATGTTTAATTTAAATTATTAGTTGTAATTTGACTGCAGAAATATACTTCAGCTAGCTATTGGTATCTTCACAACAAATATTTGGGATAATAATGGGAAAATGGATCTTTGGTTTAATGCATGTGACATACCAAATCATAGAACACAAGGAACGATTCAAACTGCAAGTGAGCGGCCAGAAAACTGGGACAAGTTGACAGGCACAGAAATCTCTTGAACATGAAGAAAATGGAACATGAATTACATTTAAAACTAAAGACAAACTCAACACAAATTGGACTCCACCTAAAACCGAGGTGAACTCAGGTGGTTCTGAAGGTTAAGTAGATCCTTCCTCTTTCAAGACACTTGTTCAAATATGGTATTAGTCATTTCAGAGTATGGAAAGGTTTCATGTGATTACGACCTACCGGCGTAGAAAGGGACATCCTGTTTTTTGGCTAATCTCTGGGGAAAATATCCGTCTTATCTGTGAAACTGATATTCCCTTTAATCTGACAAGAGGTGTCGACCAAAGAATTTGTGGAGTAACGATTTCAACCAAGGAGCAGCATATCCCTGTCTAAGCAGTTTCTATGTCAACGACCGAGCTCTGTCTAGAAAGGCGCTGTATTGGACACATGCTCTTGAAAAACGTATGAGGTGGGAGATCTATACGCCATGTATATGTTGAATGTTGAAGGCAAATGAACGTGAAATTTACTGTTTGAAAGTTGAAGTCATCACGTTTGTCATATAGTTTGTGTGAAGCCTTCCTCTATTCTATAATTCGATATAATGATCAATACAAGAGGCAGCTTGGTAGAGATGAGGTGAAGGTAATCACCGAATTGTGCATTGTTAAGTGAGAGAACAGTATCTGTATAACGGAAGCTGATATCTGGGATATAAAACACCTTGTGCTTTTTAATCCCAGCTGAAATTAAAAGGTTTGGGCTAACATTCTTTCTTTTTTGTGATAGCTTTTGCAGAAAGTCTGTCTCAAACAAGTGAAGAAATAGATTGGTGAGGAAGGGAACATAATACATGTAGTACCCACTGGAATGTCGATCGTCTGCTGGAAAACGCGCCCACCAAACTTGTCAAAATCTAACTTTTTTGTAATGTCCGCTGTTTATGCGTTTTTTGATTTGTGAAAAAAAGTATGTTTTTGTTCTACCGATTACCACGTATTGTATCGCCTTTCTCCGTTCTTTTTGAATAAGACCTTTTATTCTTGACATGTTCGTGTGATATGGCTTTATATAGAGGACGGAAAAGTTAGATGTTTGATGTTGTTACAAAAGGAAAGAGATCTTGAGTTTTGGATGTCATTAAGGTATTTGCAGTTCTGCAATATCTACAACTGATTTGTGCCACTTCTTCCATAGTTTGTTCCACAGCATTTCTGGCGGCCTGTCTTGATAGTGGTAAATTGAAGTTAAAAGCTTTGAGAACGGCTTGGTGGGACATTTGGCAGATCCAGCATTTAAACATTGCTTCTAAAGACACTAATGTAACTTTGGTATCCAATACAATAAACGGAGATCATAGTCCTCAAGTGTAGAGGAAATTCCAAAAGAAGACAAAATGGCATGATAATGAAATTATCTTCTTTTTCAAATCTTTGTAGCTGTTTATGTTGAATTGTAACATGTGCTCATTAATTAAACAATAGATGTTATATGCTCTGTGTAAACAAAAATGATATAATTCGGGGCCTTATCTGGTGGCACGACAACATAATTTTCATGAATGATAGACGGAGTTTTGGTAACATCTGGATTTTTAAAATAAATAGCTTTCGTACTTAAGTGGATTTAGTTTAAGGGCCTACAACAAGAATTGGACCTTTTTATCAAAACTAAAAGTTCCAAAGTCTATTGTATGCAAACTGTATTGAAACATTCCACTTAAAATGTAAAAGAAGTCGCTTGTCCAAAATACAAAATACAAAATTTTAGGCCCTTGTTTGGACGTCTGAATGAAAACCATAATGCTTATTGCGCATCTGTACGTCACATGAAATAATTTTATAAAAGAATTAAAATCCCTAACTCTACAAATACACAGTCATATACCTGAAATATTGATTGTCTCCTTTGGACAACTTGTTTGAATCAACATTAATATTCATCCTAGTGTACATCTACATGCTATATGTAACAATTTTTTAAAGAACCATTACTCTTGAATGTAGGATTTTAAGTCCTGCCTGGAATATGAATTTAACAATTTTGGGCCTCTTGTTTGACCCCCTGTACAAAAATCTAAATTTCAAAAGCTTAGTGCACATCTTCATGCTACATGCACCTATTCTGTAACATGATTAGAAATGTCTTATCGTTTTGGATAATCCCACTTTGTGAAAATATCAAGCCATTATATACAGTCCGACAAAAGTTAAGCGCCACCATATATTTTTATATAATAATAATTTTTATTTTACACCTATGTAAAAAATGGAAATAGAATTAAATTTATACCATGACACTTTTATGTACATGTATTAGTGTACAGGCTAAACTTTAGGTTGAAATTTGGGTGAATTAGCAAGTCGTATGATTGGTTAATTCTTAAA
>JARWCS010342046.1:1096-11503 GCA_034783895.1 Geukensia demissa | reverse complement strand
TGTTAAATATTTGTTCACATTAACTCTGATTCGGCAACTCTAAGCCAGGTGAGTGATCACAGGCTCCTGGGAGCCTCTGGTTTTTCAAGCCTCTTTTCATATGAATATCTGTAAAAGGAGAGATTTTCCTTTTAATGTTAGTAACCTGTCAGAACTTTTATTTGTGTATACCAATATAAACCAACTTTTAAGTCTTATGGTTGGGTTATTTGTGCCATGGCCTGAGTCTAACGAAAGGTGTTAAAATTGGTTTTGCTGCCTTTCCACTGGGCACAGTTTCTAGAATCAATATAAAAAACAGGTTGACTGTAGAGTTTGAGTAGGGATATTTTACAAGTTAAAAATTGAACTCTTTGTGCAAAGAAGGGTTTATTAATTTATTTCCCATGAATATGATTTAGTCTTAAATGTACATGAAATTGACACCACAAGTTGAGGTGGCTTGAGAATCAAGATATGTTTTAAAAATGGCCAAGCTTGACAGCAATGAATTTATTATACTCAGATACTAAGGGAGATAAATCACAAATAATTGATGATGTAGATATTCCTTTTGTATTTTTCTTGCTTTGTTTACATCTTATCTGAATTATTTTGCATTTTTCAGCGAATGTTTGCATTGAATTTGTATTCACCTACCTGTGAAAGGGTTAGATTTTCTCAGTTCACATTCAAATTTTCATTCGGTTTACATTATATGGTTGTTTGAATGCAACATCAGTTCAATCATTAAATATATTCATGTTAAGTACGCTTACTCTATTGTTGCTACATTTCTTCACTATATTTGGATCATAGGTTAATTTTATGAATTTCCTTCTGGCATATACAGTAAAACCTTTCTTGAAAGACAACTGCTCTTTTAAAAGACCACTCAAAGTGTCACAGCTCTGTATGGTTTGTATCTATCAAACCTCTTTTGAGAAACCAAATGTCTTTTAAAAAAAGACTATTTTTGGACATCAAAAAATTTGGTCTCAAGACAAGTTCCATGTAATAGAAGCGCCATGTTTATGAAAAAATTCATGTCATGCACTCTGAAAAAGTTGAAACTCATAGCATTCATTTGGATTTTTGATGCTAACAAAGATTAATTTTTTTGTATAGTTTTTTATGGAATCAGAAACATCATTATATAGGTTCTGTATTACACAGCTATATTTTATTTGGATTTAACAGCAATGTTATATAAATAATTAGGGTTATAAAGGCATAAAAATCAAGTCTGTAAAAAAGATTTCAAAACATTGTTTTTTACTTTTTGGAATGTTCACATTTGAATATTAAAATCTTGTTTTTGTACAAAGTTCCCAATTTTATTCTAAACTCCACAAAACAGGATTTTCATTAATATGGCTTGTTTTAGGGTTACTTTGCATATTTCTTGTTTAGAAAATATTGACCACATCTTTTGATAAAAATATCTTATTGATAAACAGTTATTAAAAAAAGCTAACACCTCTGCTGAAAATCATTTTTGTCAAAGCATTATGGCCTGAGACATATTGAGCAAAAAGGACCCAAATTTGGTTGAAAAATGGCTCAATGTAAAGTTTTACCATTCTGAAGCCATAGCAACTGATACAATATTGTAAATTATGTCTAATAATTGGACATATTTAAACATTTTAATGAAACATTTCAGCTTAAGGATGTTCTCTGCTCATGTTCAGCCATTTTGTTCAGATTTTCGAACTCCTCTAGTTTTATCCATTTCATAGCATTAATATTTTATGCCCAGTGATCCCCACTTTTTGTTTCATTATTTCATTAAGCACAACGAAAAAATGCCATCTGAGAAGTCTGAAATTCTTATTTCTTTTTGGGTTAAATGGACAGAAACTACTAAGGAAAAATCTATGAAAAATGAAATCCCTTTCCTGCAAAATTTTCAAAAGCTTTTTTCAACGAGCACACTGACCCATCATTTTTTTCTGCTTATTTATTCAAATTTGGAAGATCTTAAAAGCAATCATAGGCTTTTGAAAATCTTGTTATTTTTAATATCAGCAGCAAACATTTACTCCTTTATGATAGCTAATTAAGATGTGATAAATTGATGCTTTCTCAAATCATATCCAAGTAGTGATATTGTGTTGCATAGATTTTGTTAATTTTTTCTGTGTAAAATATAGAAATAGGCTGATCTACAATTTATATGAAAAGATAAAGGTGCCATTATTAGTTTACATAAGATAAAGGTGTTCAAGTAAATTAGGGTTCTAGGACACATTTGATGTTATGGTGCAATCACTGTTTAAAAGTGCTGCAATACATTGAAATAGAATTAGACATGGTTATTTAGTCAGAGATTTCATTACCGATTTTGTACATGTTTGTTCTTATGTCTCTTATAATCTTATAATAAGGTTCATTATGTGTTTGCATATATAGAAGTTCATCATTGATCAATTATCCTATTCATTGTTACATTTTGTTGTATTGCATCCCAACACTTATCACTAGTTTGTTGATCCATCTCAGGGGCGAGTGCCCCCCCCCTCCTTTGAGACACCCAAATAATAAAAAAACAAAAATTTTGGGTGAATTTAGGTTTTAGCCTCCATTAGAATCGAGAAAATTGATGAATCAATAGATCCACAAAAAGTGCCACCACCCCTTTTCAAAAAGTCTGGATCCGCCCCTTTGTTTCAAAAATGCATTTTTAGGCACTCTGTATTAGAAACCACCTTTAAAAGTTCTATTTGTCACCAGACTTGTACTTAATTGTCTTCATGGTAGCCAACAATATTTATACTAGTCACACAGTACTCAGTCTCAAGAATAACTTGTTGAATGAATTAATTTTGTAAGAAATATGCCCAAATAACTACAAGTATAGCATTGAATAAAATGGTAAATTATTAAATTTAATATGTGACAAAAATTTATATATGTCACATATTATAATTAATAACTTATAATAATAATAATTACACTAACTTATATATCTTTCATTATAGTGACTATTAAGATTGTTCATTACCATAACCTTTCTGTTACTCTGAATGTAATTAAGGTAGTAGACCTGGGTTATTGGAAACAACTCTTGAAATCAGTCATATGTTTATAATATTTGATCTAATCAAAGATTTTGATGCATTTGACTGAAAAAGAATAAAATTAATCTTAGTTACTTAGATGCTTCAATTAGAATTATGAAAATGGTTGATACAAATATGTAAATGATTTTCTGAGAGTTATGTTTCTTAACCTAGGTTTATTCCCCTAAATATACCTGTGCAATATACAAATGTATTTTAAAACATATATATTTTTGCTTCTTATTGATCTTTATGAAATGACAGTGGAATTTTTTAGAAAGATAAAATATTTAATCAGAAAGATTTATTAATAAAATTAAAGTTTGAAAACTGTGATATTTTCAATGTTAAATACGTTAAACACTAGCACTGTATCATTTTACTGTTGTTTCATGTTGTGAATTTCTCCATGTTAAACAGTCAAAATTATTGTCTGAATTGAGTTAATACAAAACATTGATACATATTGTTTTTTTATTCTGTACAAGTAGAGAGGCAGTAATGATCAATTTTCTGGTACTTACCAGTATAAGTAAAATTACAGTAGTGTATTGTCTAAAAAGTCGCCCTAATCAGAGACATATAATACAAGAATTGGCTACTCTCCGAAATCTCGTGAAATCATGTGGTCCCAGTCAGGATTTCAGTTGATTGCAAGGTAAGAACTAATCATTGGTATATGTCCTAATTTCTCATAAATGGAAAAAATAAATAGTTCAAAACTTATATTCACTATTCTTTATTGATTTGTGAGTGTTAAAACACAATCAGTTCCGACATTCAAGTTTCCATCCAAACATTTTATCAAAAGGCAAATGAGCACTCATGAACCATAGTTTTCTGACCCTTTACCAGGATTTGTACATTTTCATGATTTTCAAAGTCTAATTTCTCAGAAATGGGGAAAAATAGTTAATTCTAAACATTTATTCAGCATTCAATACTGATTTGTGAGTGCTAAAAAACAATCAGTTCCAACATAATGTTTTCAATCAACAGGCAAACGGGCACACATGAACCACAGTTAACTTCGCAATCAACTGTCAACACCCGATTGATCATTCCAATTTTACCCACACTGCAAAATATACAGAAATTAAAATAAAAACACAAACACAGATTAATCAAAATACTTTCATATTTCTGGCACCTTGACTTATTGAAAAGTGTAAATTTTTATTCTATTTATAATTTCTGTAGAATGATGATGAAAAAATGGCGGACGAAGCCGAACAGCTGATGAAATGTCGTAAGATCAAGGGACCCAATGAACTGACGATCAATCACGCTAGCTTGAGCGGAAATTTCCAACCTCTTGTATTATGTCACTGCCCTAATGAATTATGATTATTACTAAAGTGTCAGTAGTGTGCTCCATTTGTAAAGTTAATGAAATCACTCATTGATAAGTTCACAATGTACCCATTATTGGATTTACAGTCATTTTATTCAAAATTTTAGATATTTTATTTATTTACTTTTGCATAATTTGTTATAAAAATGGTATTTGAATCACCTCACTATTTTACAGAAGACTGGTTTGATTTTCATTTACTTGTGAATCACAGGCTACACAATCTTCTTGTTCATATTGTAAAAGGCTTTTTACAGATTCAAATCCAGAGAGGTTTGCTGGTATTTTATCACTCATTCAGTCTTGTTTCATTTTACTGTCAAAGTTGTGCATTATCTACTATATATATCATCTGAACTCTGGACATGAATTAAAATAGTGAGAAAAATATTTATTGTTTGATAATCAAGATCTTTTACATGTATATGCATTTATATAAACATGTATCCAAATTAAATATTGTAAATCAACAGTTATCAAAGGAGTATCATTACATTAGTAGCAAGATCAGCTTTCTGATTCAATTGTTTACATCTATAAATAGACACATTTTAAAGATAAATATACAATACCCTGTACCTTGTATTAAGCCTCTGCCACTTTAAGTGCCCCCTCACCTTAATTTTGTTTGAAATCCTTAAGTGCCCCTTTAAAATGCCGCTTCTACAAAGCTTTACAAAATCAAGTAACAACAAATTCTAAGAGATAACTGCAATCTGCAAAAGGAGAAAGAAACTAGAATTTTTTTCTTGGGTAATTTTGAACTATGGAAACAGAGAATATTTCAGACTTGACTTGCTAAAACTCAGGTAATATTTGTAGTGCTTTGGGCGCTTAATACAGGGAATACGGTATGTATTTCATAAAGGCACAAATATAGGATGTAATGTTGTAATATAGATAAAATGTATTTATAGATGTATTGCAGATTACCAAACAAAAAGAAATGAATATATTTACTACAGAGTTTTTAAAGAGAAAATGTTATGGATAAGCCATTGTGATTACAATATTTATTTTTCCTTATCAGTTTGTGTATATATAATCAGGAGCAATTATATAAAATAATACTCTGACAAGCCAAAATTACTTCAAGTTACATAAAGATTTTAGTTATATGTTTTCAAGATATTGAGACTCAGCTGTATTTAGTACAATTTGTTTTGATATGCCAAAATGTACAAAAAAAAACAAATTAACTTGTTTATGTATTAACTTTTAGACAAGAAAATCACCCTAATGTAAAAATCCCCGATTACTACATATCTTCACATTTCATTTTGTATGAATGAACTGGATTTGTGTAAAATGTGATATTAGTATATTTAGAGTGTCTGTGATGATGATTGGATTACCTCCTCTTGAAACACATTGTGTCAGCTATTGTTATATTTTAGTCTTGTTATCTTTCATTTGTAAATAAAATAAAGAATAAGATAAATAGATTTAATTTGCACATTTATTTGTCACTGTGGGTATTGTCAACTATCAAAATTACCAATGTTAAATGTCAAATCATACTAACCTTTGATGGAGTTTTTTGCCTTTTTCAAAGAACCTTTATTTATTAAGCATAGTACTTAGTGGATTTTATATAAATTTTATATAAATCCTTAAATTATTTTTTTACAAATTTATGGTTAAGATTTTTTCAAGCAAAATTTTGTACAAAAGATGTACAGTCTTGTTGTGTGCAGTGCAAGAACTTGATGTCTGTTGTTTTTTTTTTTAAGTTTATGGATGATTTGTGCTTTTTAGTTGTAAACTCCAACTTGAAGCAACACCAGCTAATGTGATTTCATCATTTTTCAACCCAAAAATGAAGAAGAAACCCCTAAAGCCCTGTTTATTGAATAAGCAGGGTTACTTGTTTTTTTTTTTTTTTTTTGTCTGAGATGCATCTCGCGCAAGACAGGTGATGCTTACCCTCCGTGAGCACCTGATCACACTCCTGTTTTGTAAAGGAGTTCTTGTATTCCAAGCCTTTGTTCCTTTTGTTTTCATTTGATCTTTTAGTTTGTTTCAAATTTGTCTTGTCTCTTTGAACTTTGCACTTCTATCTCTCACATAGGTATTCTACACTGGACACCATAATACTTATGCTAAGTACCAGATATGAGCTCTAAATGCAAAAATACTTCTTTAAAGACCCATTGACTCAGACCTACCTGCCTAATCTTATAGGCTTTAGTTAAATTAACCAGAAAAAAGTCCTGTGGGAGCCTTTAAATAAAAAAAATACTTCATACCTCATTCAAATTAGACTGTCTGTCACTGGCGCAGTATAACTTGACTAGTCTCTAGGAAACACCAAATATTCTGTCCATAACAAAAAAGAAACTAAGATTCAAGAAAAACTTTCTATCGCTATTCAAAATTCGTGAACAAGCAGAAATCGGTCAGATCGTAAAGGTGCTACACTATATAACAAAACAAAACAGCATGCAAAGTTTGTCCGACGAAGATGTTAAACTTCTGAAACAGTTAGTGGAAGCAATGGAGCGTGAAGATGTACAAATCCAAGATATAATTAATGTAGCAGTTCCGGACACAGACGGTATTCTGAGAAATATAGACGATTTGTGCATGGAGGACGATACGGTAAAATCTTCAAAACCTTTGAAATTTACATGTGACCTTATTGATATTCATATGGCAAAATCAATGGGAATTAGGAGCAAACGAACCCAAATACTTAAACATCATTCAAAAATACTTTTTAAAGAAAAAGGAATTTGGCCCATAAGTGGAATTAAAAAATAGAATAGCTAGAATTTTGGAAGGATATCCGTGCAATTCTATCATTTTGAAAGAGCTTATACAAAATGCTGATGATGCTGGAGCATCCGAGATCCATATTGTTTTAGACTTAAACTTTCATTCCACAGAAAGATTGTTTTCTTATGAATGGAAACCGTTACAAGGGTAATGATTCAACAACAGCTGGACAATATGGGGTAGGGTTTAATTCTGTATACCAGCTTACTGATATACCGTCATTAATAACACGTGGTCCAGATATAGAAAGTGGTGAAGTACTGTGTTTAATGGATCTACACTGCAGGTATGTACCGGGTGCAACAGAGAGATGTCCAGGAAGGCTGTTTTTTGATTTGCCGGAATTGCGAAAAGAATATCCAGATGTTTTTACATGTTATCACGAGAAATATTTAATGAAACAAAATGGAACATTTTTTAGATGACCACTGCGAACTCCTGAACTAGCCAGACATTCAGAATTACACAAATTAGACAGGGATATTAACAAGGCGTTTATAGACGAATTGTCGAAGGAATTTGAAGATGAAATGGCAGAAGTTTTACTATTCGTCAGGCATGTTAACAAGATTACAGTTTCAGAATTTAACACAAATGCTCAGCTCACAGAACGATCTTGTGTTTGTGTCAAAATGGAAGACTTTTGGGAAACACAGCGTAAGATATTGCACGAAGAAGTCTAATAATTTAGGAAAGCCTCGTTTGTTAACAAAGGCAAAGACGCTTGAGATAAACTACACACTAGACATAACTTGCAACACAGCACCATTGACCAAATGGCTAATTGTTCAAAGATTAGGATTTGGCGGCAATATTCCAGATGTCATTTTTGATGCATACAAAAAGAAAAATCTGATGCTTTTACCACTGGGTGGGATAGCGATACAAATTTCAAATACTGCTCATGAGACGGGAAAAAAACAGACGAGCATTTTGTTTTCTACCTCTCCCTCTTAAGGCCGGTCTTCCCGAATGAATGGTCACTTTTCAATAGACCATGAAGCGAGGCGAAACTTATGGACAGATGAAAAAACGACGTATAAATCACTTTGGAACAAATTTCTTATCAAAGATGTAATATCACCAACATATATTTACGCATTACATTGTTTAAAAAACGTGTTGGAGTTAAATTTGGAAACCGACGCTGGTAACAAATTGATATTAGGAACAAATGTCCATGTTTATCATAAATATTTCCCAAGTGTTCATAACTCTGCTGATGAAAACTGGCGTTTTCTTGTTCGAGAATTTATCAAAAAGTTTACAGAGAAGAAGAAACCCTTTTTCCTGTTATTTATAATGATAAATCTACAGTTTTTCGACCCTTAGAACAAGTTAACGATTCATTACCATCAATGTTCAATGACCTGAGAGGACAGAATATATCGCTTAAACGGACAAATTGTGACATTCAAAGTTTTGAAATTTTTTGTAAAAAGATAAGTATTTATCTTCTCGATTCACCTTTGTCCGTAATGAAGAATCTTTCGGATGCGGATGTTGCCGTAACTGTTTTAACACCTGACTTATTCTTATTATTTCTGAAATCTTTTCATTCACATGACGATGGTAGTTGTCTTCTCGAAAACATAGGCTCTAAACTTGCAAATACCAAATATTTCAAACTTTAAATTCACTGCAGTTGTGAATTTCTTATTGTGAAAAAGGTGAAACATTTCAAAATTCACTTGAAGGATTGCCTTTATGCTTACGAAATGATGGTACTCTTCATATGTTTAGTCAAGCTGATCCGGTTTACTATTCTGAGTACAGTGTTCTGTTGCCTGAGTCAAGTCAAATGTTTTTACATGAGAAGTTAATTGGACAGTTTAGTGCTGATGGAAAATCGTTGCTTTCGTTTAATATTGAGACAATCGAAAATTTACTATGGAAAACGTTAGATAGTACCCAGTACAAAAACAAAAATGCGTCAAATAGAATCCAACCCTAGAAAAAATACCCAATAAAGGTTGGATTGAAAAAATATGGAAATTTATCGATCGTCAGTTGAAAGAAAATATATCAGTGGATGACCTTCACATCAAAGAAGAAGATGTTTCAGAAAGGAGAAAGGGCATTTTTGAAAATTTGTCAAAATTAAAGGAATGGAATCTAGTTCCATGCAGAAGAGAATTAAATAGAGAGCGTGGTATAAAAAATATAGTGTTTTCTTGATGCCAATTAATCAGTTACAATTCATTTTGGATTTACAATCCTTTTCAAGTTTATATCAGTTTAGTGGAAGACTGGAAGAAGCCCTTTCAAAACTAGGGACACCAACATTAGATCGAAATGTCACTTACAGACTGAGTTCATATCTAGATTTCTGTTTAGTTAACCGAAATCGTCCGATAGATGTTATCAACTACCTATGGGTATACAGAAAAGAGATAGCAGACAAGATATTATTAGATAAGGACTGCATAGAAATAATGGAATATGTGGCAGATAATTTTGAGAAAATATTGGAATTAGCGGGGGACAACAAAATTGATTTGGTGAAAAAAGTGAAGGATATACCGCTTCATATTTGCATCGGGAGAGGTAATGTTGAAATCAAAGATAACCAGCGTATTTTAATACCGCGTAAAAATATGCCATCAGATGGAATAACAGAATGGGCCAGAAGCTCTGGAACGGTTTTATTAAAATTTAACATGTGTGGACGTTTACACAAATCATATCCTACCGAAATTTGAATATTTACCATCAAATCATCATTTAAAACATCTGCAATATTTGAAAGAACAGCTTTCCGTTTATTCAAAAATCTCAGAACCGGACAAGGAAAAACTTGCACACGTTTTGCGAAGTGTTAAATTTGTCCCAGGTACGGATGGTGTGTTACGGTCTGCTGCCTTTTTTTATAATCCTGATGTGGAAATATTCAGATTATTTCTAAGAAAAGAAAATTTTCCACAAAAACCTTACAACGTTAAGGTTTAGATTGACTTTTTAATCAAAATAGGATTACAAAACGATGTCACTGTACAGAAAGCAGTTGAATTTGCAAAAATACTGGAAGAAGATGGGAAAAAGATGCTAACGAAAAAAATTAAGGAAAAGTCAGAAGCCTTGTTTAAACATGTTATGTCCCGAGAACAAATTGAAATCGAATGTCTATTGCAACAAATAGCTAATATAGAATTTATATACCAATTTGATGTCGAGAAAAACCTTTTTGTCCACCTTTCAGAGCTAACAAACTTATCCATTTTGCTGATTCCG
>JARWCS010342035.1:0-11504 GCA_034783895.1 Geukensia demissa | reverse complement strand
AACTGTTAAAAGGCCTCGAAATACAAAATGTGAAACTATTCATTAAACACTACAATCGGCCAAATCTTCGAAAAAATGTTGAACAAAAATGAAAATTAATGAATAATTAAACAAAGGCAACCACTGGACTACAGGTTCCTGACATGAGACAGGCACATAAATTTGTGGCGGGATTAAACCGGTTGGTGAGCGCGCACCCCCCCCCCCCCAAAACTGGGACAGTGGTTTGACAAAAAATCAATAAAACGCACTATAAAATCGGTTGAAATGGATTTAACACCTGAGATCGATACTAAAAATCAACAACAAATACATACAATTAAAACTAATACGTGATCCAACAAACGTATCGACCTCGAAATAGTACTCGCAGTTGCTGTCTGCTAGCTAAAAACCCAAAAGCAACCAATCAGCGAAACCAAGTTTTCCTTTACTACGACATCAATATATACACACGTCCAATTGTATTTAGTGTTTAAATATCATTAGAAGTCGAACACGTGTTGTGCAAATGCCAATATAAAAATATATAGACAGGAAGTAGAAATTTTCACAACAAATGTAAACTGTTTAGTTCCGTATTATGCTATTAACAAGAAAGTCAATATTAGTACCAATAAAAACCATATTTAAAGATTTAATACTAATGTTGTGACGATATCCTTTACGGATAAGTTTATTAAGATAAATTTTAAGACCATGTGTATTTTGTTTAAATTTCAGAACTTCCGTAAAAAGCAGGTTGTGATATAAGACATTGATTTGTCATGTTGTCCAATTAACAACATTTTTTTCTGTAAAGATATAAAGGTAAAGTGTGATTTAATAACTCATCGCAATATTAAAAAAGAAGAGATGGTATAAATGTCAATGAGACCATACTCCATCTTAGTAAGAAATTGATGCAATTGTTGAATCTAGAGTTTACAAAATCTACAACAAATGAAGAATCCCACTCCTTGAGACGAGCTCTATGGATCGTCTCAAACAAGTAAAACATGCCAAACGTAAAATTAAGCAAACCTTGCCTCAATGTTATAATACAAATACAAAAATAAGAATGCAAAAGACCAATCAACGACATAGACTACTGACTTGGAACAGGCACGATATAGGTGTTGGGTTAAACATCTTTTTCTTGATGCGCCACCTCCCCGTCCCCGCCCACTATATCGAGGCACTCCCACCAAAGGATAAGTCGAAGCAAAGAAAGACTGTGATAACTGTTATCACATAAACTTTTACTACATAAGTTGTCTATAATAAATAATCATATATATAGTCTCTGGGTAAACTAATATGCGACAAATTGTAGCAGTTTATTTCTTTTGGGTAAATATTATAATAACGTTAACAACCTACCATGTGACTTGCAGCTGAATAAACCATTTTAGGTTTCTGGTACCTTGGCATTGGCCACAAACAACACGGGTGGTTCCTTGGCATTGATCACAACTACAATACAATAAAATTCTAGATTTTTGAAAAAGCGATGATTTCAACTATAACAACATCCTCGGTATAGTGTGATTAAATAGAAATTTCTATTCAAGCATATGTATATATTATTTTTTACTTTTTCTTATTCTGATTAATACAAAATACATATCACATAAAAAAGACGAGAATTTAATAAATGGTCTTCCAAGATGTATGAAAAGGTAGGTGTATACCTGTACTTAGTGAATAGATTGGATTCTAACAAAACTGGCTAAAAAGAGTAAGTTTCGACATAGCTGAATTTGAGGACAATATTGTACTAACTTTTTTGCACCTGTCCCGTTACAGATGTCGCAATAGTGATTGTTTGTTTTCCAAACGCCGTGATTGTCTTTAACTCTCATGTATCTTTTCCCTGTTCCTTTACAAAGACCACAGTGTGCCTGAAGTAAAATTTAAACGTAATTTTTTTTCTATTTTAGAATATAATTTGGTGTAAAATTATTGTTTGTGATACTGTAATTTTTGGCTGCTCTGTTATTTTAAAGTTCCAATATTTATACTACCATTTAGTATTTTCAAGCTGTTCGCCGCTAATGTTCAGCCATTTTTTTCAGATTTTCAAATTCCGCTAGTTTTATCCATTTCGTAGCATTTATATATCTTGCTAATTAACCCACACTTTCATTTAATACTCCTTAAAGTGGCCTTTGGTAGGTTATTATTAATTTCTTGTTATTTCGTCATGTGTTTTGATAAATACAACTTACCACAACAAAGCCTTTAGAAAATCGAAAAGAAAACATTTTCCTACGCCAAATTTTAAAATGCTTACATCTAAAACAATCCAGACACACTGAACTGTAATTGTCTTTTCTACTTATTTTGTTCCAACATACAAGGTCTTAAAATCTATCAAAACCATTTGAAAACTTTGTTATTTTAAAACGTGCAGTGAAAGCTTATAACAATTTATTTCGGCATGCCATTATTAAATATTCACACACAAGGTTTAAACAACTGATGATCATCTCGGTAATTACTATTTGGTAACCTCCAATTAAATTATTTCACCAAGCCATGGTCGAAATATTGCCTGCGTCAACTAAGCAACAATATATTTAAAGCCTGCAGGCAGGAAGAATTTGACCTTCCTTCACTTCACTGGATTCCAAAGCTACATAAGTGTCATAAGGCCACTCCAAATTAATTAATAGTTCTTCGGATTCGCTCGCTTCTAATATTATGGGTTCAAAATTTCAAAAAAAAAAAAACTTTACTCGCTCCATTTATATCTCACTTTTTAGAAATTTTCACTGTAATTCCTAGATATAAAAATTTGCTCGATCGCTCCTAAAAAATACAAAAATGAAGGAAACAAATTTGGAGTGGCCTAAGTGTCATATTATTTTTGAAGTTTCTGACAGTTACTTTATCAGCAGTAAAAACGGATTCTAGAGTTACTGTGAGGTGGCGTCAATCAAATATAGATTCGAACAAATTCCAAAGATGTGTAAGAATGCCTGTTCAAAAATTCATAGAAAATTGAAAGCTTTGATTCCTTTTTGTTTTGTTAAAACGATGACAAACACAGGTGCAAATATTTGGTTCTAGGGAGGGGCAAACCTAATAAAAAGTACTCAAAGATGACAATTGCAAAATGTTTTTTCTTGACTGACAACATTTTTGTAATGTTTAAGGACATGTGTTTAAACAGTCTGTTGGCATTCCAGTGGGGGCCAATTGTGCACTCCTTCTCACCGTTTTATTCCTTTATTCGTTTCAAGCTGATTTCATAAGAGCCTTCTGCAGAGAAAAGAGAAATAAGTGAGCTCAATCCTATGGTTTCACGTTCAGCTATATAGGTGATGATCTTTCACTGATTAATTTTATGGTTTGTTTTACTTCAGCTTTAGTTATCAGCGAAGTGTTGTGTTCACTATGTTTGTCTTTCGTTTCGTTTTGGTGGCCATGGTCTTTTGGTATCTTCGAATCCTTTTGAATAAAATTATTTTAACAGAAATGTGCTGTATTTGTTTAACTTTTAAACTACCTAAACGGAGAGGCTTCGAAACATATTGCATCCAGTAGTTGTCGATACCGATGGATATTGCTTCCTATTTCAATGTGTTTTATTATAGTATTTTACAATTGGTTGTATCTCCGACGTTCAATATTTGGTTTTAATACTACTTACGAACCTTGAAATGCGCATATAAAAATTCACCACAATTGCCATACATATACAAGATTAAATAAACTTTTATTTCATTCTAGTAAACATGAACTGTTTGACATTGTATAATTTATTCGTTTCATTCAGGTTAAAGACAAATTCGGAAAAATATTACACCAGAAAAAACCAATCCATGAATGCCTAAAGCAGAGTTCATGATACATTTTTTGCTGACGTAGCAAATGATTTAAGAATACTTTTCAATTTTCAGTAATAAAAAACATATTGGCAGGAACATGTACAACGATAAACCATCATATTTTTGGGTTTTAATACTGCATGCATCTTTCATGTAGTATACTACCCCCAAAATGCCTGATCTGATTTCTCCCAAATTTTAATGTATTATGTGGTTTCCTTTTGTTTTTCCGAACTTTTCCGAGTCTCTTTCTGGTTATATTTAGAAATCAAATACATCATATTCATGCATGTCGTATATTTCCTAAAAAAACCTTTACCCGCGGATTTATATAAATTTTGTTATATTTTGGGGTGTTTTCATTCGTTTTTGTCCATTTTTGATACGTCGTGGAGTTTTTCCGTTAGAAAAACATATTTAACATTATTCTTCAACTGATACAAGTTATCATTGCCTTTGTATTCCACAATGTCATACAAATAACAAATATATAAACATAATTATTTCCTTCTTTAGACGTTTCGCTGTCCGTTTTCGATCCTTCCGTATTTAGAAATTCGCGAAGTTAGGTTAGCATAGCGATCGGGTTATGAGATTTGAGGACAACCCAGAGCCCATTCTTACGATTCATCTTCAAATTGGCTAAGTTAAATAAAAGGTTAAATGTTTTGTTGTTAACCGACAGAAGAAAGGTAAGAAGTGATTATGAGGTCACCTGATTTCTTGGTTCAGTGCGAGTGGTTTACGGTAGAAAAACATACCTTTCCTGTTCTTTTGCAACCACCACATTCAAGTGAACCAGTGCCCTGACATTGGTGACAGGTCTACAATTAAAAGAGGATACGTGTAATTCAAAGGTCATAATATATAATACGTTGATTCAATCGCTTTCAATGATAAATAATTATAAAATAACAACAAGTTTTTCATGTTTTACTGTCATAAAATAGAAAAAGTGATACAAATACTATGACAAAGTCCTACATTACACCAAATGAAATTTGTAATAACAAAAGTGAAACTGAATCGAAAGTTTCATAATGAAACATCATATCATACATGGTTGAAATTCCAATTTGTTTGCCGCAGAAGAGACTGTAGTAACAATTTTATTTTTTATTCAAAATAAAAAATTTCCCCAAATGATGTAATGTTAATTTTTTCGACTTGTAAATCTGCTTCATTTTGTGGGTGAAATCAATCGATGGTCTCGGGTAATAATATATGACTAAATCTACACTTACTGGGTTTTATGACAAGCAAAAGGTGAAATTTTAAGAAACTGGTTTAATTTTATTCTAGTAAAATGCAATATTTATTGATATAAACATGCTAATTCCAATGTCAAAAATAGTTTATACTGAGGAAAACTGAAATTTTATATGCAGTAATGTTGCAAAACATTAGATTACAATGATAATTTATATATATACTCTTGCTCATAAATATTGAATACTTTTATTTTCGACCTGACATTAGAAAAAGGTATGGCTAGACTTAGTCAATTAGAGTTATTACAAAGAAAATAGCAGATAATGCTTGCAGGATGATATTGGAGGATAGTTAGATAAGAGTAATAAATAATAAAATTGGGTGAAATAAAACATTTAAAAGGCTTCTATCCGGAATACAAAATTAGCATTTTTTTCACAAAAATATGGGTTTCAGAACTCATAAAATGAGCCACCAGACAAAAATCTTAAATCAGACACTATCGTAGCTTGAAGTAAAATAATGAGATTTGCGTCAAGATTTTTAGCATTCTGGCTCATGATTTTTACATGCAAGTCTCCAAAGTTGAATATTTGACTCAGAAAATGACAATATTCCATATTAATCACCAAGTGTATAATATGACTTACTTCATGGCTGAACTTTTGATATATATTTTTTAACTAAAATCGTGTCAAGTTTCGTTCGGTGTACATTAATTCAACAATTACAGAGTACACCATGTTAAATATATAGCTACATGTATTTTACCCTGACGAGTGCTGTATGTGGTATTTCCATGTTTCGGACTTCTAGATCTCTAAATTGTTCAACACACTGCAATGGTATAGCCCATGGATTCGGTGCTGGTCCATTTTGTGGCCCGTCCACATATTGTCCTGAAATGACAATGTGTATTGCATCTTACAGGCTAATTTAAATCAGTTAAGAAATGTTTCCTCTATTATCACATTCGTCTACTTTATGTATTATATTATTTTACATTAACGAAATAATTTGGTTTAAGACGGAAGTATTTAATACATTACTTGGAGCAATATAAAAACAGTACAGTTACCAATGTTGAATTAATGGTGAATTTTGATGTGCCATATATATATTTCAAACAGTACTCTTTCATCAGTAGCATTAGAATCAAAGCATAGGAAGTCTGAGATCCAAACACACTAAAAGTAGTACTCCAAATCCAAACAAATCGAAATAAGAAGCCAAAATCAAGCGGCAGGGACAACTACTAGGTACAATAAATTTCCCGTTTTTTCAGTGCTTTAAAATTGAAATAAATGCAACAAATGTAGTAACACTTCTTGAAATGTTTTGCACAGATGTAGTTTTAGAAAACAGTGGCCGTATATTCCGACAAAAATTTATTATTGATACGTTTCTTCTTATACATTATATTAAGATAACATTAGCAAAGAATCTGATTTGCGGTCCCTTTTAAAATTCTGCAATAGTACATTCGGTTGAAAAGTGGCTAATCACTGATCCGTTAATGAAAATGTGTCTGTTAGAAAAGGAATTCGAAGATACCAAAGGGGCAGACAGAAATCGTTAGGTCAGAAGACAGACAAGACCATGGCCAACAAATGAAACGAAAGACAAACATAGTACACACAACACTACACTGAAAACTAAAGCTGGAGTAATAGAATATAAAAACGAAAATAACTCATGTACTTTAAGAATATATACATGTGGTTATACATTTCTGTGTTGAATATATTTACGTTTGATTATTTTAAATGGTACTTAATATATGCAAATTTTCTGTGTGCTTTATATTATGACGTTATTTAGTGCTTGATTGTGCTTAAAATATTAGTGCTTAATAGTGAATATTGTACAATAAGTGATGTGTATGACAGATAACAGAAACGACAAGGTTCAATAAATCCCTTATTTGTTCCAGTATTCTTTGTATAAAATGTAAGACATAATTTTCCCATATCTTGTTCAAATTAACTTAAATAAATAGTTTTTCATCGAACTAATTCAAACAAGTATTAAGTTGCGTTTTTTACGTCATCATGGTGTCATAATAAAAAACAAAATCCGTAATTTTGTTAAAAGAAAATCAATACATTTGAATGATTTTCCGTAAGTTAATTTGATACAAATATAAGCGCTAACGAAGACCAAACTATACCGTTACTGAATGTAGCTCTTTATATAATTAATCTACTGACTAAACAAATTGTGGTGGCACCTGTACATACAAAAATTTAAAGAATAGCTCTAAAAATTGCAGTTTTCATTCGATTTTAATCAATTTAGATATACTGGGTTCCTTTTGGGACGTCAAAAGACTTCAGAATCAGATTGTCGGTAAAAGTTTATGTGATATGTCAAGTTTGATTTATTTACATCATGATATGCCTTATTTCAAAATCATAAGACGATTTTCATTTTAGTGGGCCAAAAAAGATTGTTAAAACATTGTGCACTAGTACAAATAAGTTCAGCGACGGTTAATATCTAATTAGTGAAGAAGTTTTTGGCACATTTAACATTATAGTTGAAATACACAAAAGATATCATTAAGTTTAAACCAAGGTTTCAAATCTTTCATGATTTTCATTGTCAAAATACCACTCATGTGGTCCACTCAAAGGTGCTCATCCGTTTTTAAAGTATACGTAACTATGCAATCGGTTATAGAAAATTTAAAATAAAGTTTGTTTAATTTTTACATGAATACAAATCCTTGTGATAAGTTGATGTTGAATATATTAAACACTCTTGCTTTTATTTTGGATATATCTTCTGTATAAAGTTAACTAGCATATTCCATTGTTAATTTAAGCTCCGTCAACTGTACCGAATACCCCAGAAAAAGCGACAGCGGACGATACCAGTAAAATTGGAGGGATAATAGGAGGGTCAATTGCGGGTGGAATTATTCTGACACTTATTGTGTTAGGTGGTGTATACTACTTCAGAAATTATCGTGACAATAAACCAACTGATCCCTACATAGACGCTGTTCCCGATCGGTCAGATCTACCCGAATATACTGAAAAAGACGAAAGCAAAGACGGAAAAAATGTTCATGCACACCCGAACGTATATTTTCATTCCGTAGGAGAAAACTTTTGAATTTAAAATTCATTTTTAGATGTAATTATACACTCCCGAACGAAGGTGTTTTACCAGTAATTATAATATTTAACATTTACGGATATAAATTGTAATATGATGAATATACTGTCTGATTTTTCTACAATGTAATAAATTTACAATTGTACACACGATTTGAAGCATCCTCAAACTTTAAAATATAGGTAAAGGTGTAAAAATATCTTATATCACAGTCACTCCAAATGAACTTCAGAAACAAAATATGTAGCAGCTTTTGTGTATTCATTGTCTTAAGAGTCACTGTTTATGGCCTTTAAAATGAGCTGAATTCTTGTACCTAACGGAAGGTAGAGACAGTCCCAAATACTGAATTATTTGTTGATAAATATTTATATAATAGTATAATATTTTTTTTTCCTCACAGGCTATTAATCATATTGTAAAATCATAAAATATTGCATTACAATTCATCATGAGTTTTTATTTAACCATAGATTCATTTTCGTCTTTTGTGTAGTACGCCTGTACATTCAAATGTATTGTAAATATTGTATGATGATCGTAGTTATTATATTTAATGATATATGAATTTTCGTTTTTTTTCTAAGTTTTCCTTCTAACATGTAAAATATGTGCTTTTGTTACATAAATATATATATTGTATCTTTTTGTTTTATTTTGCCTACTAGGTTAACGTATTATATATTAGGTAATTAATTCCAATTCGATCATTCAGAACAAGTTTAATGGAAAATAGCATAACAGCTGTTACAAGACCAATCCAAATGGTAAACGTTGCTCTTATATATCTGTTGATCTTATAAAGACATTTCTTTTCCTTTGCAGAAATTAAATAGACCAGAATTCTCCTGACTGTCGTAGAACTTTGTTTTCCATTGAGATGCTTGTTCTGAAATTCAGAAGTAAAAGAAAAGAAGGAATGATATTATAATGTATTATCATTACCATGGAAATTGTAAACAAGTTGGAGCGGGTGGAAAAAATGAAGATGTCCTATAGTTTTCGATTAAATAAGCTTAAAAAATCCTCTCGCACCGCTCCGCTCTGCGACAGGTGTTAGCCTTCAAGTCCAGGATTTTAATCGGTTTGGAATTATTTAACAGCTTTCTCCGCCTGTAGGTTGTGATCCCATGAAACCTTCCCCTTTACCTGAAATGACTAATACCGGGTTTGAAAATGGACAATATGGCGGGTTTTATTTAGACAGGAACTGCTTACCCTTCCGCACCACCGAGTCCATCCACGTTTTTTTGTGGGTCCCGTATTGTTAATAGCTGTATGTTTGTTTTTAGTTTTATATATACATGTACATTGTGTGTCATGTTCCGTATTGTTCTCGAGATTGACGTGTCTGTCGACTTTTCATCTTTTGTCTGGCCCTTCGGTTGTCTTTCGCTTCCTCTTGAAGGTAGTCAAATATCTGACATGATGCATATAAAATTTTAACCAATTAATTTACGGGACAACTAATAACAGCATATAAACAGCCCCCCCCCCATTACATACACTTAATGTGTACAATAATCCACCCTATATCCTTACATGTTTATGTATATTTTTGATAATATGCAGGTAAGAGCGGTATTTTTCATTTTGGACGATTTAGAGCTTTTCACAAAGAGAGGTATTCCACCTTTGTGGAGACCTCTAGATTTGTAGATTCCTTCTGTTTTTGTCGTTGTTGGAGTGCAGTTTCTCTGACATTTACCCCATATATTTTCATTTTCATAAATATAACAACGAAAATTTTGAGACAAGTGGTGGAGTGGGTATCAAACCTTCCTCCAACATGGACATTACTGTTTTTACTATGTAAAGTTATCGGAGCGATTTGAGTTCGTCACAAAGCGTCTACTGATCTTGAATGGTACGTGGAGACCTGTAACTTTTAACTATCAGCTTTGCTGTCTCTTTGGAATTTACTCAAATTCTATAATTTCAAAAAATAAGCATAATAATATAATTTTATAAATTAATGCATACCGTTTCCTAATCTGCATTGTATTTATCCCGAAATCAGTACTGAGGGCTTAATCCCGAGAAGCAGACACCATTTCTGATATGGGAAGGGCATGTATTAATTAATTTATCACATATTGTAGCAGTGAATATATTTTAATGGGATTCATCAAGTGAATGAATATATATTTGTCCATATGCTTCACGTCCGTACAATTGCACATCTGGATCTATGGGTATTCCTGCAGTCTCCGGGTCGTCCATTTTGTTTTCAATACACGAAGTAACAATTGTTTGAGGTGACAACAAGGGACTCCTCGGATACTCGAAAAAAAGTCTGGATTTAGGGGTGGGTGGGAGCTTAAAACATGTTGAGGGCTCCTTTTGGCTATTATTGATATTTGAATCGGGGACTGATAACAGCTGTCCAATATTTGCGAAATTGACGTTATCACTTATAAATAGTCTGGATGCTCGGGTGATTAATAGCCGCTTACAATAAATGAGATTTCACCCTTGTTGAAGGACTTAACGAAAGTTCTGTATTTTTAACGCTGTGTCTCTTCACGTTGAGATGTGATGCAGTCTGTTTGACATTTACTCCATATCTTTTCTTATGCTTATCTTGTTTACAATTTATGTTTTTATTAAATATACGCCACGATAAATAATTCAGCGGATTTACATTTGGCATTTGTTCAAATTCACTGCAGTGTAAAAATACTGACATAGTAGGTTAAATGATACGTGTTACACGTACGCTATTTAAGGACCTAACAAAATAGTACCTAGAAGATGGCAGATGCAAAATGCTTGATTTTAACTGAGGTTTTGGTAGGTAAATCACAGGAACTCAGTAGTAAAAAACCGATAGACTGTTAATCGAACACTTGATATCAGTATCAACGTAGATAGGAATCGCTCTAATAACCATGAAAATTTTCCATAGCATTTAAATGTGAATGTTAGAAAAGCCGTTAAACTTCCTTCCTGTTCAACAAAGAAATAATATATACGAGTTTCTTCAGATTGTGAGTATATAAATGCACATTTGCTTTGTTAAGTATAATCGTTTAAAAGATAAAACCATGATAACATTAACGTATGTCGATTTTACATTTCATTGATCGAAAGCCTCCAAAGGTCTATTTTAGTTCCTTTGAAAAATGGAATAATGGGGCTCGCGATTTAAAAAGTGCATTAGAAAAGTTGTTCGTACTTTTTGAATCATCATCCGCCCGTATTTAGTACTTCAGATGTTTATTATGCCTCGGCATTTTTCAGTTTTTCACACTGATAGAGTCTTTGGAAAGCTCTTTCCTCCAGGGTAAGAAATAAGATCGTGACAAGTCTTTGAATTCGTGAAGCGAAGCACGCGGGGTCTGAAAATCAGCC
>JARWCS010342024.1:0-11507 GCA_034783895.1 Geukensia demissa | reverse complement strand
TCATTGGATTTATAAAAATGGTTAACACAAACGTACTTAAGATTTATAAGAGTTATGTCCCTTAACATGAGTCTACCCCCTTAAATCCTTATATTTCAGAAAAATCTTAGTTCCGGATCTATGCAAAATCACTGTGTCATAATTGTAAAAATAAAACACTCACTCTAAAATATAACGCCATTGGATAATAGTTGTTACAAAGACATATTCGAAAAGTTTAATTCAATAATTTCATGCTTTACCATTAGAAACGTGGGAAAATACATTAATATAAAAAAGAAAAATTATGACTAGTTGACACAAGGTCGGTGGCCAAAATATCAAAAAACTTGAAAATTATTCTTGCCCTTTAGACAAAATGACAGCAAGGAAACAACTTGGAAATCGAACAATCCTCTTAATTTCTGCTAAAGAAAGGTCTAAATTGCACTGTAGATTCTATGACGGATGGACCTTTTGTCTTGTGAAATCATTTAATAACGATACTATTATCATATTAACAGATTCAAATTAAGCCATATGTTTGGTGCACATATGGTCACATGTCATTTTGTATTTAGCGGTATCGACACATACCAGTCAATAACATGATATTGCCGGGCAATACCAGTTATTGACATCTCAAGCTAAAAGCAATGTTAAATTTCACGAATTTAATTTAATTTAAAACGCGGATGTGACTTCTAGAGCACCCGATCCCACTAGTACTCCTGTTTTGTAAAGGAGTTCATGGATTTCAAGCTTTTTTTCCTTTTGTTTTGTTTTATCTTTTAGTTTATTCCAAATTTGTATTGTCTCTTTGGACTATGCGTTTTTGGTCTTTCACATGGGTATTCTACACTAGACTTGCAAGTAAAGTATTGCCCTTTTAATTTTTTTTTCATGTAACTGGTTGAATAGGTTGCATTTTCAGAGAGGTTTTACGATTATTCTTTGGGAATCAATGTTTTTTTTTAAGAAATGCCAAAAAACAAAATCAAAATTCAAATCAGTTTCAAGTACAAATGATTTTTTTTTACATCGAACAGGTTTCCCATATTTTTCCGTCGATTTCATGGTTTTTCAAATAAAAAAAAAACCAAAATGGTACCTTATGAAAATGGCAATTACCAAGATAGAAAGACCACCCTCGAGCAAGAATATGAGCCTAAGCATTAATATAGCCCTCGACTAAAGCCTCGGGCTGTATCAATGTTGTGGTCCATACGCGTGGCCTCAAACTGTCTTTATACCTCGGTATTGCCCTATTCATAAATTACTATTATGTGATTATTTATTATTGGTAAAGTTATCATATCATTTTTAGTACATCAATGGGTAATACTACTGGTGTCACAAGTTAAGAAGAAACTTTTTACTCTTCCGGAACAACTGAGCCTTTCCCAGTTTTTTTAGAAATGTAAGAAAAGTTTTAGTTTTCTGTGTAGTATTGTATGTTATTATATCTTTCATTTTGTTCTATTCACTATGGTCTTGTCAGTCTTTTGACTTTTCTATTTCCGTCTTTATATTTGGTACTTTCGAATAATTATTTTATTAATCTGGATTATCAACGAGTTTTAAAATTTATTAACCAATGAAGAAATTTTCTCGGAACACGCTCGTATATGGCCGTCATTCTTCGGAAATAATACGGTTTTATGACGGAAATGGCCGATGTGATCAGATTGGAACTAAACCTAGAGTAACATCAGCTAACGCTAGGTGCACCACTGGACGGATGAATCAATTTGTAAACATTTCTACTGGTACACCTAGAGTAACATCAACTAACGCTAGGTGCACCACTGGAGGGATGAATCAATTTGTAAACATTTCTACTGGTACACCTAGAGTAACATCAACTAACGCTAGGTGCACCACTGGACGGATGAATCAATTTGTAAACATTTCTACTGGTACTGAAAGTACTGGAAAATTTTTCAACCTACAAGAAACCTGTCATTGTTTAGTTCACTTGCCCAGTAATACATCTAACCTTAGTTGATATAGCTACATTCTATAGATAACTTACGGAATGGTCCAATGATGTATTTACCCATGAAATCGAAAGCAACATGTATCATTCCTGAAAAAAGACAACAATATAAATTTCGTCATGTATAATTATATTTTAATTTATTATATCAATCCTGGCCAATGAAATGTCGACGAATATGGAATATTTCTATTTTCGACCTGATATTAGAAATAGTTATGGATAGACTTTGTCAAGCAAAATTATTATAGGGAAATGGCAGATAATGCTTACAGGACATTAGATGATAGTTATATAATAGAAATGGATTAAATATTATATATTATGTGGTCATTATCCACCAATTATTAATATTTTAATTGTTTATTATGTATAATTATATATCAATGTTACTAACGCACTAAAACAGTTGTATATATACATATTGTATTCTATAAAATATAAAAAGCTGTGTTGCTTTTGTTACCGTAAAATCGATTAAACTGTGATATTAATTCAGTCGGGGGGAATTTTTAAAGGCTTATTTTAATATAAAATGCTGAATAAACGTTTATTTTGGTATTTAAATTTTGTAAACACGCCAATTTTTTTAAAGAGCACGCGCTCATGCATTGTCTGTGACGTTGCATAAAGGTAGCATTGGCATTCAGTGAGTGTATTAATTATGTATTATATACGATATAAAATGTGAGAAAAAGTATTAAACACCACCGAAAGTAAAAGACGGAAAATCTCTGACACCCTTATTTCATGAATGAAATGTATCTAACAGGTCACTTGTCTTAAATGGTCACTTCTGCTTCTTTCTGAAGATGACCTCTTAATAAAGGTTTAACTGTAACTTGTAATAAAGGCGGCAAATAAAAACTTAATGAAATTAACGTACCTGTTTTTCCTTTATCTCCTTTCTGGCCCTTGCTTCCTTTGTCGCCTTTTGATCCTTTGTCGCCCTTTTGTCCTTTATCACCTTTACTGCCCTTGTCGCCTTTATCTCCTTTATCTCCCTTATCGCCGGTTGAACCCTTATCACCTTTGCTACCCTTGTCGCCCTGTGTTCCTTTGTCACCTTTGTCTCCTTTATCCCCTTTACCACCCTTGTCGCCTTGTGTTCCTTTCTGGCCTTTGTCTCCCTGAGTTCCTTTGTCGCCCTTCAGTCCTTTTTGTCCTTGTGTTCCCTTATCGCCTTTAACACCTTTATCACCTTGCGTTCCTTTATTACCCTTTTCTCCCTGTGTCCCTTTCTCTCCCTTTTGGCCTTGCGTTCCCTTGTCTCCTTTCATGCCTTTGTCACCCTGTGTACCCTTTTCTCCCTTATCGCCCTGTGTTCCCTTATCACCTTGTGTTCCTTTATCACCTTTGATACCCTTCTCGCCTTGTGTTCCCTTACTTCCTTTCTCTCCTTGTGTTCCTTTATCTCCTTTCTCTCCCTTCATTCCTTTTTCTCCTTGTGTTCCTTTGATGCCTTTATCACCTTTATCACCCTGTGTTCCCTTATCTCCTTTCTGACCTTTCACTCCTTTGTCGCCTTGTGTTCCTTTTATTCCTTTTACACCTTTCATTCCTTTCATACCTTTGTTGCCTTTATAGCCTTTCATGCCCTTCATTCCTTTTTTACCTTTGTCTCCTTTAACTCCCTTGTCGCCTTGTGTTCCTTTTATTCCCTTTTCTCCTTGAGTACCTTTCATTCCCTTTTCTCCCTTTTCACCTTTGTCGCCTTGAGTTCCTTTCATTCCTTTCTCCCCTTTATCACCCTTTTCGCCTTGTGTACCTTTGTCGCCTTTAATACCCTTGTCACCCTGTGTTCCTTTTATTCCCTTTTCACCCTTGTCTCCTTTCAGTCCCTTTTCACCCAGTGTTCCTTTCATTCCTTTGTCGCCTTGAGTACCTTTCATTCCCTTTTCGCCCTTTTCACCTTTAACGCCTTTGTCACCCTGTGTACCTTTCATTCCTTTATCACCTTTATTACCCTTTGCGCCTTGTGTTCCCTTGTCGCCTTTAATGCCTTTGTCACCTTGTGTTCCTTTGTTACCCTTATCACCTTGAGTTCCTTTATCTCCTTTCATTCCCTTATCACCCTTTTCTCCTTGTGTTCCTTTATCTCCTTTCTCTCCCTTAATTCCTTTTTCTCCTTGTGTTCCTTTGATGCCTTTATCACCTTTATCACCCTGTGTTCCCTTATCTCCTTTTTGACCTTTCACTCCTTTGTCGCCTTGTGTTCCTTTCATTCCTTTAACACCTTTCATTCCTTTCATACCTTTGTTGCCTTTATAGCCTTTCATGCCCTTCATTCCCTTTTCTCCTTTGTCTCCTTTAACTCCCTTCTCGCCCTGTGTTCCTTTTATTCCCTTTTCTCCTTGAGTACCTTTCATTCCCTTTTCTCCCTTTTCACCTTTAACACCTTTGTCGCCTTGTGTTCCTTTCATTCCTTTCTCCCCTTTAGCACCCTTTTCACCTTGTGTACCTTTGTCGCCTTTGATGCCCTTGTCACCCTGTGTTCCTTTTATTCCCTTTTCACCCTTGTCTCCTTTCACTCCCTTGTCACCCTGTGTTCCTTTAATTCCTTTGTCGCCTTGAGTACCTTTCATTCCCTTTTCACCCTTTTCACCTTTAACGCCTTTGTCACCCTGAGTTCCTTTCATCCCCTTTTCACCTTTATCACCCTTTGCGCCTTGTGTACCTTTGTCGCCTTTCATGCCCTTGTCACCCAGTGTTCCTTTCATGCCCTTGTCACCCTGTGTTCCTTTAATGCCCTTATCGCCTTTCATTCCTTTATCACCCTTTTCTCCTTGCGTTCCTTTATCTCCTTTCACTCCCTTTTCTCCTTGAGTTCCTTTCATGCCCTTTTCACCTTTGTCTCCCTGTGTTCCTTTTTGTCCTTTAGCGCCCTGCGTTCCCTTATCACCTTTCTGACCTTTGACTCCTTTCATTCCCTTCATGCCTTTATCACCCTTATTGCCTTTCATACCCTTCATTCCTTTTTCACCTTCATGAAAAACATTATTTAAAATAATAACATTTTTATAACACTACAACTAGCCACCACAACTGACAAACTACGGAGAAACACGCTACAGTGTTTTGAAGAAGGAAGGTGTTATGAAAATTACTTCACAGCAGAACCAGAAGAGCCGTTGTTACAAAAAACATGTGATTTGAAAAGTAGTGGATAATATTGCTAAAATATATTGATTTTTATTATTCAATTGTAATATTTTTCAAGGATTTTCAGTAGATTGACATAACGAAATATTAATTTCAGGAGACTGAAAATTGTAAATTCCGTTACTATATTTCTGTGACTACCTTAGCTTTTCTAACCACCGACTTCAACATCGTGGTAACACGAGATACCTACCGTTGCGAAATATCTGATGTCACCTTCGTTTATTGACGGATTCATTTTACTCACTCTTTTTTCTGTGTCGTTTTAGCGTATGACCTCTGTATTCCGTTTTGTGTTGTTGACCTTTAATTTTCTTGTACGCTTCCCTTCCCCCTTGTATGTTCAAATTTTTATATTGATATTCACTGCATAGTTATTTCCTGATTTATAACACATGTCATTAGAAAAGGTTATCTTGGAATATATTATTACCTATAATAGATCTGTCGTTCCTAAATTATTATTTTATTTTTTACAATAAGAGATTTACTATCAGACTAAGTATCTACATTGAAAACGAAATGTAAATGTACACTTAATGGTTCGTGTTTCTCCTGCTTTAGTGATCAGTGTAGTTTTGTGTGATCTTAGTTTGTTCCACGTTTCATTTTTTATTACCATGGTCTTGTCCGTCTTTTGACTAAAGGATTTCATCAATATATATATATATACATAGAACATATGGAACGTGCTATTTTATTCTATATATTGGATATGTGTTGATTCGAGTTGCTGACAAATGAAAACTGATATATCCGAATGTATTACCTTTGTCTCCTTTCATTCCTTTATCTCCTTTTTCTCCTTGTGTTCCTTTGTCTCCTTGCGTTCCCTTGTCGCCTTTCATTCCTTTGTCACCTTGTGTACCTTTCACTCCTTTCTCTCCCTGTGTTCCCTTGTCTCCTTTCACGCCCTTTTCACCTTGTGTTCCTTTATCACCGTCCGTGCCCTTTTGACCCTTTTCTCCTTGTGTACCTTTATCACCTTTTTCTCCCTTTTGACCCTGGGTTCCTTTAAAAATATCACGTGCGCTCAATATTAATTAAGAGAAATAAGATTAAAGAAATCGTCAAATTTTTCTCGTCTAATAAGTTTTGCTTATTCATGCTTCGTACAAGAATATTCACATATCAGAAACATATTGTGAAACAAAATATTTTTAGTAAGAAAGACTATTTTGAAGGAATTTATTGATGTGTAAACTCAGCCGTTTCACTCACAAACCGAATAAATTTCGGAGCATTATGTGTAAACTTAGTGAGAGAAAGACTGAATTTATACATAAATAAATAACGTAAAAGTAGCATTAATTACTTAAACTGGTAGTTAAATAGTCAAATAATTGAAAAATGAAGCTACAAATTAACTCCAAGAAAGGAACTATTAATTTAGCCATGACGTCATCAACATTTGTTTTTCAGTGTGAAACATTTCCGTTGTCATGGTACTGTCCAATAGAATTACAGCATTTTTACAAATTGGAAATATTTGTTTTTGTACCTGTCTTATTCTCTCTTTTAAAAAAATAGAATAGAAACAGTCAGATTCAACTAGCCTGAATTCTTCTTTATTTATATTGTTACTTCAATTGGACTTATTTAATGGACGAGATATATTATATTCTGAGCTATAACATCCAAATACTTTTGTATCTTCTCGATAGGGTACGGACCCGGCATCAAAAAACGAAAATTATTTTATTGTAAATGTTAAATTTGTCTACATTTGTAAAAATGGATTTTGACACAAATGCATGTAAGCACATGTTTAATATGCGTTTTTAGTTCATGTGTCTGCATACGTTGCACTTGTAATAAACTCGTACGTTACACATGTAGAATCTAAACAGCGTTTTACACATGTGCATAACATTAAAGTAAACATACATTTTACATTCGTTAAACTTATGGTGATCTGTTTTGGTGTTTAGAATGTTGCAAGTCATGCAAAGGCAACAAAAAGTCACCGAAATGATATTGGTAGAAACACCTGTACAAAATAAAACTATGCTCACAAAAAATTTCGATAACACATATACTCTTGTAAAAATATTATTGTCTCAAATATTATATCTTCACATGAATTAAACCAATCTCTAAATGAACTGAACCTATCTTAAACGAACTGTATCTATCTTCAAAAGAATTAATGATATATTTATACCCTGGTTCAATTCATTTAAAGATATGTTCAATACATTTGAAGATATCTTCAATTCAATTGAAGATAGGTTAAATTCAATTATATGTATATAGAACAATATATTTATGCTACTTTTCATTTCTCCAGCTAAATTCTTGAACCATAATGTAACTCAATGACCAATGTGCAGGGGCCTGGGGGCGAGTGGTAGAGGTAGTTGATTTAAACTTACCTATACACATCACTGTATCCTATCACCCCTACGGCGTGAAATTTAGTCTGACTTTGCACCATACAAAACCGGATTTCGTACAAGATAAGGTTTGTCTCCGGTTGTATTCTAGCAACTGACCACCGCGATATGATGGAAAAATTGCTGAAAGTGGCGTTAAACCCTAATCAAACTAAAAAACCCTTGTCAAAATTTGCTTAATACATGCCGTTATCTGTAGAGTACAAAATTTGCTTAATACATGCCGTTATCTGTAGAGTATCAAATACCAATACCAACCTTTGTCTCCCTTCATTCCTTTGTCTCCTTTCATTCCCTTATCTCCTTGCGTTCCTTTCATTCCTTTGTCTCCTTGAGTTCCCTTGTCGCCTTGTGTACCCTTTGGTCCCTTCATTCCTTTGACGCCTTTCATTCCCTTCATGCCTTTATTGCCTTTGTATCCCTTCATGCCTTTCATTCCCTTTTCTCCTTTGTCACCTTGAGTTCCTTTCACTCCCTTTTCACCTTGTGTTCCTTTCATTCCTTTATCTCCTTTGTCACCTTGTGTGCCTTTAGTTCCTTTTTCTCCTTGAGTACCTTTCATGCCCTTTTCACCCTTTTGTCCTTGCGTACCTTTTTCGCCCTGTGTGCCTTTTGATCCTTTCATTCCCTTGTCTCCTTTCATACCCTTTTCTCCCTGTGTTCCTTTATCACCTTTGGGTCCTTTCATGCCCTTTTCTCCTTTTTCCCCTTGGGTTCCTTTCACTCCTTTCTCTCCCTGAGTACCCTTTATTCCTTTGTCGCCCTGTGTTCCTTTCATTCCCTTTTCTCCCTTTTCACCTTGCGTTCCTTTCATTCCCTTATCACCTTTCTCTCCTTGAGTACCCTTCATACCCTTATCGCCTTTAACACCTTTATCCCCTTGTGTGCCTTTAATGCCCTTTTCACCTTGGGTGCCTTTCGGTCCTTTCATTCCTTTAACACCTTTCATGCCCTTCATTCCTTTGTTTCCTTTCATTCCTTTCATGCCCTTTTCTCCTTTTTCTCCCTGTGTTCCTTTATCACCTTTAGGTCCTTTCGTGCCCTTTTCACCTTGAGTGCCTTTCATTCCCTTTTCTCCTTTGTCTCCCTTTGCTCCTTTCATTCCTTTTTCACCTTGTGTTCCTAAAAAATTCATTGTCCTCGCTTGATTATTAATTGTAAAAGTTTTACAGAAATGGTGTTATGCAATTAGAGTGTTAAAGGTCAATGAATGAAAATTGTATTCTTTAGACGTCCGAATTCAGTTTAAAGGTTTCCTCCCAAATAAAACACATTGATATTTTCAGACAATGACCTTATTTTATTTGATTTGTTAATCCTGAATATCTTTAAATCTATTCAGACCATCACTGGACCTATTTTCGTTAATCAATTTGTTTCTCATAAACCTCTGGAACTAGTACTAAAACGATATAGACATCAGTGGTTTAGTGTATAAATTTAAATGTAAACGTCTTATATTTGAATTTATCGATATTTTTTAACAATTTATCACATATTTAATAATTAGAGACAAACTCTCTTCTGCATGTCTAATATAGGTCAAATCTCGCTTTGATATTTATAAATTCTGGGCTGATATGAATTTTACATTGTAAACCCATATCGGCCCTCAGGGATCATTAGATATCACTTTTCAAATCAACACTGGAATCATCCCTCGACCATTATCATCATTCCCCATCGCTATATCGACCTGTTGAACAGTTCAGTAAAAGTCGTATCGTAGCGGGCGCGTGCAAATGAACTTGACCCGAATGTATCAGCGTTTGACCCGAATATATCAATCGATTCTCTCAAAGTTTCATACAGTATTTTAAAGCATTTTTGACATCATGCTATTCTTTATTGCAATTTTTCAATAAAGTTTTATATGTATTTCGTTTAACAAAAGACTTGTTTCTTGTAAAAGTCGAGAAACACATGAAAAGTACTCTTGAAAATTACCATACTCCGAAACAGTGGTGACACGTTCTAGCTTTGGCTTGTAACGATTTACCCCACTGCCAGAAGCCCTATCAATTTTTTGTTTACGCGGTAAATAAAAGCATTTCCGTTTTAACAGTATCGGATGGAATTGTCATAAATTTCAGTAACATGTTACTTCATTTACAAATATTTTAGAATAAAGCATCATTGAAAAAACCATTAGATAAATTGGTTTTTATCTCTAGTTGGTGCAAATAACGTCAACAGTATTGAGATTTGTTTTGTGACATTAAAAAAGTTCAGGAAATGCAAAATAAAAATTGCATGTTTATTTAAAATTGGTTGGTTTTCTTTAGTTCCTCACTGAATAAAGGGCGTATCCACTCAGGGCTTGGGGGAGCCGGTATAAGCTGAGGTCTGAATGTTGACCACTGTTCGGAGCTTTGAACTATTCTTTATCTACCAGTTTATTATATAAACATATATTACATTGAGTGATTATGGCATTAGATTTTAGGAGAGCAAATGTGACTCATATCTGTTATTTATTTCAGCGAGCTATCTGTGTGGTTGTAGCTGGTGGCATCGAAACACCAAGATCTATTACATTCAGTGATTATGACATTGGGGATTCCCCTGTGAGGATAGAAAACCTTTGTGAAGATGTATTTATAGTCATACATCAGTGGTAAGTTACAACATTGGGGATTCCCCAGTCAGGATAGAGAACCTTTGTGAAGATGTATTTATAGTCATACATCAGTGGTAAGTTACAACATGGGGGATTCCCCAGTCAGGATAGAGAACCTTTGTGAAGATGTATTTATAGCCATACATCAGTGGTAAGTTACAACATGGGGGATACCCCAGTCAGGGTAGAGAACCTATTAATAGTCATACATCAGATGTAAGTTACAACATTGGGGATTCCCCCATCAGGATAGAGGAACTTTGTGAAGATGTATTTATAGTCGTACATCAGTGGTAAGTTACAACATGGGGATTCCCTCATCAGCATAGAGAACATATTTATAGTCGTACATCAGATGTTACTACATAGGGGATTCCCCCATTAGGATAGAGAACCTTTGTGGAGAAGTATTTATAGTCATGGATCAGTGGTAAGTTTCAACATTCAGGATATAGAACCTTTGTGAAGACAGAATTATAGTCATACATCAGTGGTAAGTTACAACGTGGGGGGATTCCCCTGTCAGGAAAGAGAACTTTTGTGAAGATTTAATTATAGTCATACATCAGATGTAAGTTGCAAAATTGAGGATTTCCCTATTAGGGTAGAGAACCTTTGTGCAGATATATTTGGTAAACTATTGGAAAACCTTCAAGCATCTAAAACTAAAAATATTCTTTGATGTATATAAATCTTTGTGTCAAACTTTAATTGCTTTCTAATTTTGTAAATCTAATATGGCACAGCTTTGTGAATAAACCCAGAGTAGCCAAATATTTGGTAGGTATAAACGCCTCAACTGGAGTATACAGTAAAAGTAGTTCCAAAGTGAATCACATATTCATACACCTAAAAAATGATATTTTACATTGTATTCATTTACTAGTTTTTGTCTCGTCTGGCACTTTTAGACATTACTCCAAATCAATGGCAGCAGCATAAACTTTTTTATAAGCTTTATATCTCTGAAACTGTTTGACCCAACTTTGGTATGCAGATAGTTCATGATATGAACTTGCTGACTTGTCATACATCATTTGACCTTGACCTCATTTTCATGGTTCAATAACTTAAAAATCTTTGGCAAGTTTTTACATTCAAGTCTATTTCTCAACAACAGTGTTATACCTAGATCTGTAAGCTGAAAAAGTGTCCTGTTTAATAGTGTTCTTCCTGTTATATTTTCTAGGAAAATATTTTATGGTCTTCACTAAGTTTTATTCGGTCCTCATACTTTATCTTGGGGAACATTGCATAAGTGGACAATATTTCATGGGGGACAGGTTTTTATGTTACAGATCCACCGTACATGTATTTGGTCTATAGTTAGATCATGGTGAGTACTGTCCAG